>JAHWFP010063594.1:0-22743 GCA_023313725.1 Lithobius niger
GTCAATTCCATGGTCTTAACCTCTTCATGCTAGGACTTCTTCGTGATATTTTCTCGGTTCAATTCCATGAGTTTAACTCTCTTCATACTAACACATATTTGTGATGTTTTCTTAAACATCAAGTAATGTTTAGCATTGGGCTGGTTCAGCTATATGATTATTAGCTTGCTTTAGATGGGGTAAGGATCAAAGAAATTCATAAGTAAAAAAGAAAATCCCGGTTTAACAAAAAACAACAAAACTAAAAAGAAGCGTTGACACTGCATCACGTTTTAATACATCAAACAATAATAAACAATTTTGGAAAACGCTATACTCACAACTCAGAAGACCTAAGCAGTTAATCATTTATATAGTGCCCGCGGCCTATCTTGAGTTGGCCCCAGAATGACACAGATAATCAATTGTATGTTTTTGGTAGCAGAGTGCCTTGTTGATATCCAAGATGGTTACAAAAACAATGGCGGCCGGCAGTCGATTAATGCCGCCCCCTCCAGGAAAACGTAGCCGCTCATAAAATAACTGCAGGACTCAAGATAAACCGCGAATACAAGAACAAATGTATCTATTTACATTTTGAGAACTAATTAACATTTTCAATCATGGTGGCTGGGTGGTGGCAGCCTAGTTGGAGATGGAGATGATGATGATCTGGTGAACAACTGGAAAAGGGAACCCTGGGAAAGTCCCTGCCATTGTGTGCCGACCAAGGTAGCTGAGAGACTACCAAGCTCCTTCAGCAGCTGCAGGATTTATTCTGGACATATCTTGGCTGCCTACGACAGTCAGAGGTTTCCCCTCCCTTTACTTGATTTCTTTCTCCTTCAGAAATGGCTAGTGATGTTCCAAATTGAGCCGGTTTATTTAAAGTTTTCTACAGATGACGTACGGCTTTAAGAAATTTAAAGTTAAAAAAAAAACAATAATAATTTTTATTTTGCGCGCAGGAAAACTCACAAGTTTGCTAACATGATATGGACAGGGTTGTACGTTACAGAAAAAAAATTTCAAGGCTTTTTCAAGAAGTCTTTGCAAGGTTATTGTGTGCGTGGCGTATCTTGAGTCCTGGAAGTATTTTATGAGCGGCTACGTCTTCCTGGAGGGAGCGGCTTTAATCGACAGCCGCCATTGTTTTCATAACCATTTTTGATATCAACAAGGCAATCTGCTACCAAAAACGTACAATCGATTATCTGTGTTCGTTCTGCAGTGAACTCAAGATAGGCCGCCCACACTCTAGCTTACGACCAATTTCAAGGCTTTTTAGTAGATTCTCAAAATCACCTTTTAAATTTCAGAATTGAGAATTTTGCCAAATGTCATTGTTGTTGGCACCACTGTGGTTTTAGCTTGCAGTAGGAAGCTAAACCGTCGTAAACAATGACAAACATTACGTCCCCCCCCCCCCCCCCATGGACAAGGAATGAAAAATACAGCAAGTAACAGGTCAGTGGAGAAACACTAGCTCAGCTGCTCCTTCTGGCAAAAATTACTTGAACTGAACGGCACTTCTCTATTTCTGTTTCAAGACCAATTCGATGGGAAGCATCATTTTATTTATTTATTTCTATTTATTCATTTTTTTTTCTATTTTGTTGGCACTGGGTGCCATAATGTATAACTAACATTCCTGCGAGCTCGTTGTTGGATTTTTGTTTTTTTATTCATGTTGGTTTTTGAGGTGAAACGTAGGCTGGCGATTACGCTAAGCCTGGGCCTCGAATAAAAGCTACCTTCCGATATTAGAACTGTCGTCTGCTTGTCTTCTCCTTCTGAAGATCTAAGGATATGCTTCTTATCTGAAGATCTACGAATCCACATTTTATTTATTTCTATTTCTATTTTTTTTATTTATTTTTTTTATTTAATTTTATACCTAACTTAATATTACTGTTACGGCATTAACCACAGTCCAGACAAAGTACCCTCACAAAATTCAAGGACATTTCAAGGCTCCGACCACAAAAATTCGAATTTTCAAGGCCTTCAAGCCTTGCATTTTTGGTTTTCAAATGTAAGGCTTTTCAAGGAATTCAAGGCGTTGTACGAACGAACCCTGTACATAAACACTGAAATACTTTCCTCCAGTAGCACATTTTTTTTACGCCATGAGTCTTCGCTAAATGAGACGCCTATAAAAGTGTTTATTACAGAAGCTCAGAGCTGACTTGAATTCTTGATTGAGACTCGAGAAGCATTTTCGTCTGCCTTTCGTCTGCGTTTTTGTCGTGAATACTTTTGCCCTAGACAAGCATCATCATTAAAATAATAAATAAATCAATAAATCTAAGCCACCTGGCGCTCCTAATTTTCCTGACTCATCTTCACAATACATACCATTGTGTTGCCCAACTGGACCTATAATTATTTCGATAATAATTTGACATTTTTTTTTTCTTTGTAGACCTGGTGATGATAACCAGAGAACGGGTTAATAACGGTGAAGCTCATGTCTAAGATCGGCCCCATACTACGCGCAAATATATTTGCAAAGTGAGAACCTGACGCAGACTAGCTTACCGGGAAGTCGGGAAATTTCCCAGAGGGCTGGTTCATTTTACGTTGCACTGGCCGATCTGGATTAAAAGGTAAAATTTTCGAAAACGTTGGCGTATGCAGGAGATACACGTTCGGAGCACTTTTTCGCTAGGCCAATCCAAACCAAACGTACATCTCAATGTACATCCTATGGAGCTCTCTTCCAGAAACTGTTTAACTCACACCCAAGTTTGGTCTTTCAAACATTCGCTTATAAATATATTACTGACGATCTAAGATATTCCTACGATTACTAGGTCTCACTATTTTTTCCAACCTGTAGGGCCTACTTCATTTTTTGGATTCATTGTTTTGTTGATTTCTTTTGCATGTTGCCTCGTTTTCGGTTGGTTAATTGTTGATTTGTTCTTTTTGCCTACTGTTTTACTGTTTCAAAAAATATCTTATTTACTATTGTTAAATTCCTATTGGAAACTAACCAATGATTTGAAATAAATAAAGTAAATTTTTAACAGATTGATACACCTTGGGTATACATTGATTTTGTCAACAAAACACAATCACAGCTACTCACCCAACAATACTCGTCAATGCGTGCAATTAATGGCACTATCTGATAACCCGTCTAACCGTCGGTGCATCCGTTGCTTGTACCCATGGGTGGCTTCCTTTACCCAGATTGCAGAAGCTGTCGCTCATGAGCTATTACTCAGGCGGCATTGCCATCTCTGCTGATGAAGATACCTCTCTTGCTTACAGTATTAATAATATAGTTATTGCACGATTAGAATAAAGGTATAACACGAACTCGAAGTCTTGAACTTATTCAAAGAAATACCCAAGTTTTTAAGTATCGATACGATACAGATGTATATTAATGTCAAAGTACATTAAGAAATTTAATAAAAAATTTACTTAACATTTTGGTGAATTTTAAAGTACCGCCTAATTTTCTCTCAGCCAATGGAAACTCACGACTGCAAAGTTGAACGAAATGGTGAACTTAACAATAATTCCGACTTGCTATAATTTTCTAAATCAACACTGCATCACATATTGTCGCAACACGATTACGGAGGTCGATGTTCACTGAACAGGAAGATGACGAAAGTAACATATTGTCGCAACATGACTACGGAGCTCGAAGTTCACTGAACGAAGATAGCGCAACGTCACATATTGTCGCAACACGATTACAGAGCTTGATGTTCACTGAACAGGAAGATAGCGCAACGTCACATATTGTCGCAACACGATTATAGAGCTTGATGTTCACTGAACAGGAAGATAACGCAATGTCACATATTGACGCAACACGACTACGTAGCTCGATGTTCACTGAAGATAACGCAATGTCACATAATATCACAACACAACTACGGAGCACGATGTTCACTGAACAGGAAGATAACGCAACGTCACATATTGTCACAACACGACTCCGGAGTTCGATGTTCACTAAACAAAAAGATATCGCAACTTCGTGAACCTATACACGGTAACTGGGGAGAACGGCAGATGATACACGCCATTGCACGTTTGAACTGGCTGCACGCGTAAGCAGGATCCCCGTACACGGGTGAAACTTGGTTGACCAGATGTGTTATGTCCTCGACCACAAACGAGTAATTAACAAAAAAAAATGAAACAATATAAATGACATTTGTTACACATACATCTTACAACTGCGGTGGCAACCGGTATTTTCTTGTAACTCTTGTATATAGAATACGTGCTGATCAAGCTTCCTCTCAGTATGGCTTGAACCAGGAGAATATTTTTTTTTGTTTTAAAGGGACACCCGGCCTGCCTTATAACATTCCAATGCCAAATTACAGCTACGCGCAGATCGTCGTCCGAGCAATTACAGCGCTAAGGTCGGCTGGGGTGGTAGCTGCGTTCCTCGCATAGCAGCTGTCTCGGTTGGCTTTGGGAATAGTACATGAGACAGAATCAAGTCAACGATTGCGTCGTCACAAAACGAAATGATTCTCGTATTTTAAAATCACAATTTATAATTTTCTAGGCTAGTGTCTTATAATTTTGCTTCGGCGATCTATTGGAATAATTAATTTTCATTTTTACGGCATTAGTCTATGAGATTTTAGATCTCATGGTAATTATTAGAAAATTAGTAGATGTACACACAGAGATGAAACGTCATGATTATGTACGCGTGCAATGCATCACATAGTTACGTGTCGTTCTCAAAGGGTTTCAAAGGGTTTAACGAGCGTTAAAGCAACATACCGCCTGCCTTATAACCTACCGCCTGCCTCACAACACCCACGCGACGATCACATCCGCGTATTTACCAAAGCTAAGGTCAACTGAGACGGTAGCTTCGTTCCTTGCAACGAAAACGTAGCTACTGTCTCAATTGGCATTGCGCCTAATAGTCCAGCCAGCGTGAACCCATTGATTGTGTCGTCACAAACCGGAATGATTCTCGTATTTTAAAATCACAATTTATAATTTTCTAGGCTAGTGTCTTATAATTTTGCTTCGACGATCTATTGGAATAATTAATCTTAATTTTACCGCATTAGTGTATTAGATTTAGATCTCATGGTAATTATTAGAAAATTAGTAGATGTACACACAGAGATGAAACGTCATGATTATTGTACGCGCGCAATGCATGATTTAGCGACGGGTCGTTAGTAAATAAAGTTCCATTATATTCAACAGATAATCTCCTAGACGCCACATTTTATAAAAGGATTTTTAGCAAGGAAAAGACTAACGGTAAGGAAATAGACCTTTGGGGCCGTACTTGATGTGGAGGATCGAGAAAAATGGCGCTGGGAGGTATATCCTTTTAAAACCAACCTTATTATGTGGTGTCGTTGTTTTCTTTCTATTCTTTCTAAATATATGTAATACATGTATCTTAACAGGAGGAAATGAAAGCGTATGCTTTATTAATTCACTCCTGATCTTAACTATTAAGGATTCGATTTGAGCATGCGCGACAGCCAGGGAGTAGGGGGGAGCGCTGTAAGACCACTCAGCGGGATGCGGGGGGCGGAGCCTTGGAAGCTTTAGTTTTAAGACGATTAAGTTCAGTTTTGACTGCTGGAGAGCACGTTTTTTTTATACAGAATATTTTCTTAAATCACAGTTGTTTTTATTTTAGTTGACACTATCAACACAGAATTTAATAGATTTCAAATCCGTCACTGGTGGGAAAGTTGAAAATCACTGGTGGGCAAGTTGTCATTGGTGCTCTTTCATTCCCGACAGGGTTGGTTTTTTTGACATCGAAAACCAACCCTGTTTTTCAAGTGACATGTCAACCACCGCACGAAAACCGTTAAAGAGTGTCGAAAACTGTCAAAAAGTGTCGAAAACCCAAAAAAATTTTCTCATACACTGTGAAACAATTTACACGGTGTTTTTTTTTTTTTTTTTTTTAATTTCGACGAGCCTTGTGTCAGCCGAAGCAATTAATGCTTGTATGGCTGAACCGGCTCAATTTTTAACATTACCAGATTTTTTAGAGAAGAAGAAATCTGGTAAAGGGAGGTGCCAGCCCGGGAATTCGTACCGGGAAACCTCCGATCATCGTCGGGGCCGAAAGATTGTCCAGAATAGCCAGAATACATCCCATGGCCACTGAAGGAGCATGGTAGCCTCTCACGCTACCCTGGTCGGCAGTCCTGGCTGGGACTTTACCAAGGTTTCCTTTCCAGGGGTTCGACCTGATCCGCAAACCTCCAGCAACCAGGCTGAGCTCTCTCACCGCTCAGCCACGATGAGCTACACGGATTAGTTGTAATTACTAGTGATACAAAACATACTGTGGCATAATGGCTTTCAAAATGAGAACATTATGTTTCCAGTAAAAGGGTTTTAATCGTTATAAGTTTATTTATTTATTTATATACTTCATTTTTTTTCTTTTTTTGGCTAAAATGCAGTATTTTATCAGTTTTTGACATGCCAAAAACTCTATGTCAAAAAAAGGGTTTTTGACATGACGGTTAAAACCATGGTAAAAACCGGATAAAACCTGTCGCATGTCAAAAAAGTACCAACCCTGATTCCCGACAATATAATATTAGCGTAATATTTGCTCTTTTTTTTGTGTGATTTAGACCGTTTTGGGCCTAGAAAGAACAAATTACAGTTGTTAAGTAATTTTTTTTATAGAAACTGCCAACTTGTATGGATAAGGTGGATAAGGTCTGGAATTTGTATTAGATTACGACGTATACAAACCCTGAATCTGGTAGTAAAACCAATTAAGACAAGACTTCAACATCAAGTGCTTCACCGTTCTCAATTTGTTCCTCACAATGTTTATCGCCACCGCTAACCTACCGCCTTAATAAAAAATAAACAAAAACGAAAAAACTTCTTATGAAGTCACATCGTGAGAACAAGTCTTGACGATGTCAAGACGTCTACTCTCTGATGCAATAACGCTAACAAATAGTTTGCAGCAACGTTACAGCTGCATGCATATAAAAGATTCGTTTAAAAATCGCTCAACCTCATTCGTACTCGAATCACGGCCAAGGCACCGTCATCACTGTATACAATCTTCGCAGGGGTCCCAGACAGAAGCACCACCACACACAGCAACGCAGAAAAAAAAATAAACATTCACGCTGCATAATTTACGCACAACTACGAACGCATAGCCGATAAGCCAAGAATGTTTCTAACAATTACGCCGCAGCCTGAAAACCATTATACAGGCCTTTTTTCAAAGTGTTTTGGGAGCAAAGAGATAACGGGAATAGGGTCTCGAAATATGTGGAAATACTCAACCACGGAATACTTAATACTTAATACGGAATACTTAATTCAACCATGTTTAGCGTACAATTAATATTGGCTCTTACTTTCAAAAGGTCCCACGCAAACAGAAACCATTTTCCATCTCCGTGCCGTATTTTGGTGATGCAGTAATTAAAATGTTTTATCGGACATACGTAACGTATTCTTACCTCAATTCTTGCGTTTAGTTATTATGTAAGTGATCCAAAAGTCGACATTGCATGTCAAAATGGATGTAATTGCCCTTTACTACAAATAACATGTCATCCGAACACAGAGATTACTAACAGACCCCTCATTTGTTCATCAATTGTTCATCAATTTGTTCATTTGTTCTCCAATCATTCTTAAAAAATTCCTAACTTATCAAAATAAATCATCACTCGCAAGATTATCATCACTAAAAAAAAATTCAGGAAAATATGCTTGGTAGCCACCCTGATTTATCGCATGAGCTGACAACCTATTATATTTTATTCTGTTAATTCAGGTCAAAATTACTAATGCAGGGATTAACGGCATTAAATTTCCTAAAGCACAGCACGCTTATAATTCAAAGCTTTGACAATTACCTTTCCTATTAATCAATTTCAAGGGTTTTCAATCAAGCCTTGAATTGTGGATCTGAAATTTATGGGATTTTACGTAAATTTCCGTTACAAATTTGAATTTTGTTCAAATTCTTCCACACGCATCCGGTTGTTGAAAAGGACAAAAACTACAAGTGTTTTTCCTTCTTTAAAGCCTGAAACCCCCCTTTGGTTTTGCACGAAGATCGTCCCTATAAATCTTTTGCGTCAACAGTTCCTTTTACAGCGTGTCATCAGGACGAAAAAACAAGTCACAAAGCGCGAAAAAGTCACAAAGCGCACTGCAGACCTTCTGTTGGTCCCCGAGAACCCCGAACTTGAGCGATACAGCTGGCCAGCGGTCGGAGGTAAGAGAACGCCAGATCAAATTCCACGACTGCTAATGGGGTTTTAAAAAGAAAGCTTAAAATTCGTCTGATGATTCTGATTATGTGAAAACGATACTACAAAAAAGCCATGGGGAAAAAGGAAAAAAAGCCGAAGGGGGGGGATAAAAAGGCGGAAAGAAAATACGTCGGAAAAGTTGCTTCCTTGAGAAACTGCGTACTTTTGCCTTGTAATTCGACCCAAGGAAATCGACCTAACCGAATAGTGAAAGCATAGTGCTGCAGTACATTAATCGACCCTTAAAGGGCAATATCGTCCATTTTGACATGCATGTTTGACTTTTGGGTCACTTACACAATAACTAAACACAAGAATTGCGATAAGAATACGTTACGTACGTCCGCCATTGTTTTGCTGGAACGCGCAGAAATTAATGCCGACAAACGGATCTCTTCGATTTCGACTCGCAGCCGATTGAGATAGCTGTATTGACTGTGAGGAGCTCAAGCGTCTGACGGCCTTAGCTGGCCACTACACTGCGAGTCGAAATCGAAAAGTGACATCTGTCGGCATTAATTTCTGAGCGTTCCAGCAAAACAATGGCGATCTCCGTGTCGTGTTTTGGTGATGCAGTAATTAAATTGTTATATCGGACCTAAGTAACGTATTCTTAACGCAATTCTTGTATTTAGTTATTGTGTAAGTGATCCAAAAGTCAATGACATTGTCTGTGTCGGTCTATGTTCATTTTATTTGCTCTCACACACACTCGCTCTGTGCAAACTAAGGCCATTAAGGCGCTCAGTTGACATAGTAAGGACTACGAAGGTAGTTTTTAACGAGTTTGACTTTAGAAACCATACCGCCTACGCAGGCATACTATGATGGGACCCGGTCTTCGACACCGCGGGGAAGGACGCAATTTGAACCTTTGCCCAGTCTGCCTTATTCATCAGTCGGTGTGTTTACGACGATTGTTTGCAGACCAGATGCGCCCCCCTTCCCCCCTACGAGGTCTGGGCCCCTTACATCCTGAAGTAAAGGCCATAACAGCACACGCCAAAAAAGGCGCCCGAAATCTTCCATGGAAATGCAAGGAAAGCAGCTCGTATATAACTTTTTTTACACGTACATTTGTGTCACTACGGATCTCAACCGAAAATGATAGTAATTTTTTCCCCAAGCTACGTACCTTGATCGTGCAGCCACGCTCGCTGCGGCTAAACATTTAACATCAGAAACCGTGGCCATAAACTGGCTCGGCTACTACAGCCCGGCCAAAAACATGATTCGGCAGACAGCTCAGATCCGTACTAACACTTCGAATCGAATGTCCGTGTAAAAAAAAAACTATTAGCAAGCAACTCGTGTAGGTGCTGCCATCTTAACACCAAAAGGCGTAGTTGTAAGCTAACTGACGAGAGTTCCAAAGTCTGCCAACTGATGGCGCCAGTTATTGCAGCTATATATGGCACATTTTCCGTAGTATTGTGGAAGTTAAAGCTGTTTCGGCTTTTACTGTACCAGGCTCTGCATAAACCCACTCTAGGGAGCGAATTGTTATTTCAGCCTAGGGTTGTTCAGCCAATCACACGTACAGGACAACAGGCGGTCCACCCTAGGTGGATCGAGGGAGGGGGGCAGGCGGCGCCCCCCCCCCCCCCCCCCGAGAGGGCAAATGAAACTTAAATAAATGCATAAATTGCTCCAAAAACCCTACAATTTGCTCCAAAAAAGGGCCACAACACTGAAAAAAAATCATGCTACAGCCACCTCCACGACTTCCGACGCTGGATCCGGCCTTGGTCCACTTGCGATTATCTGATTACTCCGTAGTCTAGGAAAAGATTACTTCGTATACTGGGCCTAGTTTGGCCTTTCTAGTACCTAAAGGCTGCTTAGTAGATATTCACCAACACGAAATACAGGGTGATGCAAAAGTCTGGAGAAGTCTACTCAAGCCTACCGCCATTCCACATACCAAGAATTTATACGGTTTGGGAGGAGTATTTGTAACTAAAAAGTCCCTATTGAAACACGTTAGATTCGTCCCTATTAGTTCAGTCCGAGTTTTCAGAGGGCGCCACGTGTTTCATCTGGTAATGTTTGCTCCTTTTTCAGCCCACTGCATCGAAGCCTAGGCTAAATAATAATTAAATACAAGCTAGTTTCGTTTAGTTTAGTTTAATTTTAGGCTAAAAACGGAGTAGAAATTCGCACATAAAACACGTGGCGCCCTCTATAAACTATGAGTGAACTAATACGAATGTAAGATGTTTTAGTATGGGTCTCAGTCACAAATTCTCCTCCCCAGCCCTATAAATTCTTCCACATACTTAACACTAAATAGGTCGGGAGACACGCTAGTTTAAATGACCTTGGAATGTCCTTCAAGGTCATCGAGATGTCAAATTTTGAACTACACGTCGTACAATAGTGGTATAAATTGGAAAGTTATAGAAAACCGTAAGCCAATGCCAAAGCACAAAAAAAATGAGAATCGGACCATGGATAGAGTTATCCTTCAGACATGTTAGTCGTAATAGCTTCACTGCATGTCTTCAGGGCGTCCAGCAGAGAAGACGCCATACCAAACCAAAGTATCGGCAGCACAGTATGGGATTTTCTTTCCTATCCAGAAACGCGTGGTGCGTTTTCCACAAAATTTGTAAGTGATTTCCTGAAGCATGCAAGGGAGAGGGGTAAGCCATATTAATGGTTTTAAGCAATGTCGTTTTATTTAAAGCAAACGGAATTACATTTGGTACGGCGCCTTCTCAGCTGGACACCCTGAAGACATGCAGTGAATCTATTAAAGGGCAATTACATCCATTATGACATGCATGTTTGACTTTTGGATCACTTACACAATAACTAAACCCAAGAACTGCGGTAAGAATACGTTAGCCTACGTACGTCCGATACAACAATTTAATTATTGCATCATCAAAACACGACACGGAGATCGCCATTGTTTTGCTGGAACGCGCAGAAATTAATGCCGACTGACGTCACTCTTCGATTTCGACTCGCAGCCGATTGAGATAGCTCTATTGGCTGTGAGAGCTCGAGCATCTGACGGCCTTAAAAGGCCGACAGTTGTAGTGGCCAGCTAAGGCCGTCGGACGCTTGAGCTCTCACAGCCCATAGAGCTATCTCAATCGGCTGCGAGTCGAAATCGAAAGTGACATCTGTCGACATTAATTTCTCCGCGTTCCAGCAAAACAATGGCGGTCTCCGTATCGTGTTTTGGTGATGCAATAATTAAATTGTTTTATCGGACGTACGTAACGTATTCTTACCGCAATTCTTGTGTTTTGTTATTGTGTAAGTGATCCAAAAGTCAAACCTGCATGTCAAAATGGATGTAATTGCCCTTTAAGACTAACATTTTCTGAAGAATAACTCCTAGCCTAATGGTCCGATTTTCTTTTTTTTGCTTTGGCATTGGATTACAGTTCTCTACAACTTTCCAATATACACCACTATCCTACGACGTGTAGTTCAAAATCATTTAACATCGTGACGACCTTGAACGACCATTCCAAGGTCATTTAAACTAGCAGCACTACGTGTCTCCTAACCCATAGTGTGTGTGTGTGTGTGTGTGTGCATTTTCGTGGCACTTCTGTACGTAGATTTGAAATGGTAGTAGGCTTTTCCATTTTTTTGCATCACGTAATTGTATGTGGCACCATCCAGCAAAGTGCCAAGATACGACTGCATTAGGGCACGTTTACGCAATCACTCGCTTTTGCATTCTCGCAGCTAGAAGCTAGAAATCACCTCAAATTCCAACATGGTGGCGGTTTTATGTCTGCCGCCGCGCAACGAAATCAGCAAATAACCTGAGTTCAGAAGCGTTTGGGAAAATTGTTTCGTCATGAGAAATTCTTTATATTATTGGCACGGATTATAAGACTGCAAGTATTTACTCAAACGATGTCGGATTTAGCTAATCCATTTAGCGTTGTTATCATGGCAATGTCACCTTTGCCATCGCGATTGAGTTCTAGCTGCGAGAATGCAAAAGCGAGTCGTTGCATAAACGCGCCCTTATGTCCTAAAGATGGTACTGTCAAAGCGAGCGAAATATACACGCAATGAAAAGTCGTTCCGGAATTCAAGTTTAACCGCGATGCGGGCGAGGAGGACGCGCGGGCGTGGACGATTGGGAGGAAGGGCCATAAAGTCTTCGTTCCTTCAAGCATTTTTGAAGATTCACGGCCAAATTAAGCACAAAAATGTCTATCACCTCTTTTACTATTGCAGGCACCGAACAAACGAACCGCAAAACCCAATAACACTAAAAAAAATAAATAAACAATAAAAAAATAAATAAAAAGGAAAACCCTCTTTGAATAATTTACACACCCCACTGAAGCCTTGGGGCAGACGATAACGATGGAATGCATTTTTATCTCATAGTGTTTTAAACACTTCGCGCAGTGGCGGCGGCTACAAACAAGAACTACCCAGATGGTAAAAAAATCAAAAACAAAAATAAAAAAGAATTCCATTATCATGTTGATCGAGTGGAAAAACGCATCCCGAAAAGCACTTGCACGGATGGTTTACGTTTAAAAGAAAATCAAAAATAGCTTCCCTTTCCCTATCACCTCTAGACAGACCCGATACTTGGAACTGGAAAGTTAGTTGCGTGCATCTCAAATACCTACTCAAAAACCACGGCCCATCAGATTGTTTTTTTTTAAATTTTCACAGGCCATAACACATGTTCGGGAGCACATTCTAAATCGCCGTTTATAACTGCATAGTAGCGCTATAGTTAACATGTTAACTACTATGTTTTACCGTTGCCGACGTGATCGTTCCTTGTATCGTTCGTTTTAGGCCGCTAAAAATTAATTAATTGGTTCTCGGGAGTGGTGATGAAAAAAATTGATGCGAGCGGGCGGTGTTTTTACTTAACATTTTATTCGTGATTTTTCAGATGCGGGCGATGAATTTTTTTTCCTCAAACAAAACAAAATCAATACCTTTTATCTATGTTTTAATGCCAGAATCAGCGTGTAACAGTTGCATATTTGATAAAAGTCGATCTTTAGATCAAAGTTTTTAGTTGAGAGCGCTGATACGGTCACCGGCTCCAGGAAACGCTTGGTGAAAGTGCTGCTGCGTGATCGGATTTTGTTTTAAACACTATCATAAAAAAAAGTTTCATGCGTTTAGAAAAAAAAAAAAAACTCATGCGAGCACTCCCGAGAACCACTTAATTATTTTTTTGCGGCCTTACTACAAAAAAAAAATACGCCTGTTGTTGTATGTTGCCTTCATTGTTTTACGTAGTAAGTACAATATCGTTCATTAGATCTAGCAGTTTGTTATCTAACAAACGTTTTGCCCCCTCCCCCTTGAAAATTTATCTTACTGTATAAATTTTTCTTTTTACACCCCTTCCCTCCCCTCGTAACAATTCGTAACGCTACAGTGACCTCCAGCCACCCGCTCCCAATATTACGTAATTTATGGATGCTCCCGTTCTGCTTTCCTAAATACAAGCATTATCACCTAATGCTGTAATTCCCTTTTTTTCCAATCATAGCTCAAACATACGAAAGCACTGTTTAAATTTACGTTTTCTCTACTACCAAAACGTCGTCAAAATGCTAAGTTTCTCTTCATAACGCCAACAGCCAGTCATTGCCACTTTCTGTCGGTAGATGACAGCGAAAAGGAGACGTCTTTAGGGCGCCCGCACAGTGAGCAGCCAGGTCGCGCGGCCAGTGGTCGTGACGGCCAAAAAACACGGCGACGTGCCGCGCGGCCACGTTCGTTTTTCATTGATAACTCTCGATCACGTGGTGAAAAATGAACCCGGAGCAAGTATGGTTGCCCTGTGGCCGCCTGCACGCCGCCCGGGATCCCAGTGGTCGCGGCGACAGGCTGGCTGGCTGCTGCGGCCAAGTGCGCGTTGCTACATCATACGCCGTAAGCATTCTCGTTGGCCGCAGCGACCTGGCTGCTGTGTACGCAGGGGGGGGGGCTTAGAGCCCCTACGCACAGAGGGCGACCAGTGGTCGTTGCGGCCAAAAACACGGCGATGAGCCGCGCGGCCACGTCCGTTTTTCATTGATAATTCTTGATCACATGGTGAAAAATGAACAGGGAGCAAGTTTGGTCGCCCTGTGGTCGCCTGAAAGTCACTCTGGATCCCAGTAGCCGACGCGGCCAAGTACGCGTTGCTACATATACCGTAAGCATTCTCATTGGCCGCAGCGATGTGGCCGCGCGGCTTGGACGCCGTGTGCACGGGGGCCCTTTACGTCCAAAGCTCAATATTGCCCATGGTGATGCCTTTCGTAATCTAATTGGGCATTGTTTTTACGTGAATAGAAGTACGTAATTTCTTCACCATTTACGATGAAAAATGCTGCTTTTTAATACTTTATAAATAATTCTGCTAATAATTTTTAAATAAAGAAAACAATTATAGCGCCGTTCACAGAAGTCTCACGGACATGGTGATAGGCTTGAAATGTGCATACGTACGAACAGATTGAATCCATAGAAACCGAGGTGGTTATCACAATAAGCGCCTTCCCCCCTTCGAAAACCCGAGGCGCCGGGCACAATCTCCCAATTTTTTTTCTTCCATTCATACGCAACTTGTGTACTCTGACAAATTATCCATATATGCACAGAACAGCATAGATGGTCTCTGGACTAGGCTGAAATACCGTCAGATCTAGAGTGTTACTCGGGTAAGGTGACGACAGCGGATTATCGTTGGCGGAGCCTCTTGTTCTCGTAGTGATCATGACTCGCTTCAACGTTATGTCACACGCAAAATACAGCATTACATGCCAAATGATCCAAAATGGCGCCGTGCAATGCTTCGACGAGGACCAGGGAGAATCCATGTTAAAACTCGCTCCACGGTTTATCACAAAGCCGTCTGGGAGTGAAGCCAGTGACGTAACTAAGTTTTGTACTGTGGGGGCAACAACAGGCATTTAGCCAAATGGTGTGCAGGGAGAACCGAATAACAGCAAAGGGTCTGGGGGAGCTCTGTGGGCTGCTATTTTCCGGCATTTTCTGGTCTTGTAAAGGGCCATTGGAAACATTTTTATAAAACCAGTTTTGCTGACTGCATTATACGCATAAAAAAAATATGTAATGAAGTCTTATTTACTAGATACTTATTTTTTTAAACACTCATGATGCTTTGTTAGAAATGTTGGGAATTTTAAGCAAAATATGGAGTTAGTAATTCTTACTGTTTATCTTTACTGATTTTCGTGAATGTCAGTAGACTTACGTCTGAGTTTGATTTTTAAATTAAAAAGGCACTCCAGTCCAGCAAAAAAAAAACAATCCTTTACTTTTTGAAGAGTAGTAAAAAAATAAAAATAAAAACTCATCTACCGGTACCAGTAATCAATTAATAAGCCATTTCGTATTTCTCCATTGGTTACCTGGTTACTTTAGTGATTTAAGGGAGAAACAGTAAAAGTATAAATTAGCTAAGATGAAAGTTGCGTCCTTGACCTCGAAATGCAGCCATTTGGTGGTAAATAATTTTTCAGCTATGCAAAAAGCCAATTTGCCAATTTGCCGAATAAGCCTTCAAAATTTTACAGAGGGGGTGAATCGCCACTGAGAGAAGCTGTGGATTTAGTTTTCAGGCTACGCGCCGGATGAGTTTAAATTACTAAAAAAAATTTTTTTACTAAGGCAATGCAAAGAGACATTAAGATTTTTAACATCAGCTTTTCGCAAAAGTAAAAACGGTCACAACTTGCCGCGTGGAGTCGCGATTCGGGACAAGTGGTGGAACAGGAAGTGCAGTTATCTTGGAGGCTCCTCCTTTTACACCACTCTGCTTCATTTAATTTAATCTAATTTAATTTAATTCAATTCAATTCAAATACAATGGCACGGCCTGTTAACAACCACTCACGCCGGCCACGCCGACCACAGTCTCAATCACTACGGGTGGTGGTGAGCACGTGCGTCGATCCAACTGCGAAGTGAGAGAGCGCGTCCTTCGGCCTGACACCGGCGGCTTCCCTGGATTGGGAGAAGGGGAGAAAAAATTAACAATACGGTGGAAAGCGTTTCGCGAAAGAAGCCAGCCAGACAAGTTCAGCGGGCCAGTGGAGTGAGTGAGAGCTGACTGACCAGTGTTGGAAAGAGGGAGGGACAGAAAAGTGCGCGATAACCACGGCGGCCGATGATCACAGTTTTTGTTTCTTTTGGCTGTTGTAACGCCAACAGCCATCGGGGTGCCAGATCGTCAACAAAAGTAAAGTGCCCTTCTTGAAAGCTTGGTGCGCCAACGGCATTCCTCACTCAACTACGAACCTGGCAACCAAATCCATGCGGACGACGAGACAGCCCAAGCCGAGGTAGGGAACGCCGACGTCGTCACCACACGGAATCGAGCCACCCCACCATTCCACGGCTAATATGTTATTGCCACGACAAAAAACTGGAATATGTGCGGTATTTGTGTTGTGTCTTTTAACTTCTGTGGTCGACAAGGTTTCGGCAGCGGCGCAAGATCACGTGGACACGAACGTCGAGTTGATACCCGACGTGATCACCGAAGATGCGGAGGGCCTTGCTCTCAAAACGACGCAGCCTCATCAATCTCACCTGCCCACCAAGACTGCAGGAATACAAGCAGACAGGTACGCAACGGGGCCACTTTCTTTTTTTTTTTTCCTTTTTTCGCATGTGCCAGGTTCCAAAAGATGCGTCTGCTTAATGACAACCCTAAAAATACTTTTAGGTTGTGTTGTCTGGTAGGTTTGTAGTTGTAGCAACGGTAATATGCATTGTAGGAATAGTGGCCAAATCAAACACTCAAATGCCTTATGTATTTGGAATCCTTGTGGGTCGCCCTGATGGGGAGAAACCGTTTTGAGGGGGGGGGGGGGGAGGGTTTTAAAAAAAAAAAATTCGGAAGGAGCCCCCCCCCCCTTGCCGAGGGGGGGGGAATAGGGGAGGACAGGCTGTCCCCCGCCACTGTCCTTCCACTCCCCAGTAATTTCTCAATTTTTTTCAATTTTGTACAATTTCTTCACCCCACCCCCAACAAACAAAAAAAAACTGCTTCTCCTCAACTAAACGCTTCCCAAGTTACACTGGGGCATCGAGTGTTTGCTTTGACCACCAATCCTACAATCCTACCAGGGGTCTGAAAAGATAGAAAGAAAAAATAATAAGAAGATAAAAAGGAAAATGGACAGGCTTTAGCGGAAAATGAGTAATGGATTTGGAAGGAGCGAAAACAAATTCCATAAACTCCACAAAAGGCGCGTGTTGGTGAATGTCAAGCCAGTGGGAGGGAAACTGACCTCAACCCCCCCCCGTCCCACCTCCAGGATAATGCTAAAAGAGGGCGTAGTAAGAACCAAGAATTATTTTTGGATTTACAAAAATCACAAGCAAAAACGCAGATATCACCCATAAATAGGGAATGCAAGCCAGCTAGGCTTTGACACTTTCATTTCGTTCAATGAGGCCTAACATGCCCTTACTAAAAGACGGCATTGGCTTAGGAGTCTCAATCCAAAGATAATGCATGGGGTTCGACGGAGATGTTTTGACAGTTTAAGTCTGGAAGAGGAGAGGGCTAACATCAGCAGGGACTATAAAAAAAAATGCCTGTTTTTTTGAGAGGGCTGGCATAACATAGTCAAAATGCGGGAAGGGGGGGGGGGAGGGGGGCATAAAAAAATCAGGTGACCCCGGGCCGCCCAGAGGCCTGTTGTGACCCTACTAGGGCTCCAATTTTCTGAGAACCACCTGATGCCTGTGGGCAAGGTGAGGACTTTTTTAGGGGACACTTTTGTGGGTTTTTTCGCTTGAATCCCCATGGTCTGCATACATGTCAGCTACAGCACCATGGGGGTACGGTCTCTGGGCTCTCGTACGCCACGACCTTTGTGTACCAGAACGCACTGAACACTCTTTTTCACAAGTTTTCTTTTTTAGCTTGACCTGGTGGGCTGGATCCAGGGCCGTACTGGCCATACAGGAAAATTGGAGATTTCCCGTGGGGACTATGCTTCGAGGGCCCATCGGGGGTTTATTGATATATTTCATGATGACTAATTTCTACGAAATGCCAGAAGAGAGGGGCTTTATGTTAACCATTTCCCGGGCCTAAATGGCCCTTCCAGTACGACTTTGACTGGGTGTCCTTGATCGCGCGGCACCAGTGACAGAAGTCACACTTGCCGTCAGTATTTGGCGGTAGTTGTCTTATCTCCATCGGCGGTAAGAGCAGATCCAAGACAAGGGTTGAGGGGTTGAGGCCCCGTACAGACGATCAAGCCACACGCTAGTGTGTCGCCCGCCAAGATGATAAACGATAAACTAGCCGTTAGAAACAGCCCTCTGGAAACAAGCGCCAGAGTTGAACACAGTCGATTCCTCGAGCGAGACAAGAAATTTTTTTTCCAAATTACGTGCCTCGCTCGCGCTGCCGCGCTCGCTGCGGCTAAACACATAACATCAGAAACTTTACGCAAAGACTTGGCCGGTCAGAAATCATAATCGCTCGAGGAATCGACTAGAAGCTTGTTTCCAGAGGGCTGTCACTAACTGCTCATAACGATAACACCTATCCAGATAAAATATATATAAGCATGGTGACCACTCGACACGTTGTGTCGTTACAGCTAAGGTAGTTTGGCTGTTTTCAGCCATCTGAGGATTAATAACAATGCGACAGAAAAGACAAACTTATTTGATCGGGAGACTTTGGTCGCCTGACAATATAAAAGTCACTATTAATGGCATAGCTTACCGTTTTCTTGTTGAAAAAACGAGGTGAATACTGGTAAACGCAATTACGCAGTACGCAATTTTCATATATTTCATTTAACCTTCGAACTATTACTCGGTGGGATTAGCTTGGTGAAAGAGCTTGGCGTTTGATATCACGACTTCAAACGGCCGAAAAGCTTGGCGGGAATCCTTAACAAGTTTTGTTTTGGGGTAGTTTTGTCCTGGGGTAGCCAGGAAATGGCTGAAAAATGGTTGATTAAAACGTTATGGGACCGTACACAATATGACGTCATGGCATGGAAGATGGGTGAAGGGAGAGGGATTCCCTGAGTGTGACCATTTCGGACAAGAGGGAAGGCGGGGGTAAGTAAATCTTTAACGTCACACATATACTGGAATGATTTCCAAAATGAAAAGAGAAAAAAAAAGCCATCAAAAAGTAGATAATTTCGTAAATTTCGTCGGTAACCAAGTGGGTGGAGGAGGGGGAGGGAGGTGGCGTTCGATGTTTTAACGATGTTTTAACGCTGTTTAAAACGCCGATAGTTCCACGGATAGATGAGGCGTCTAGTATAGGTTCAGGTTATGATTCAGAATTAAGAATTTCCAGTCTTCTTCAGGTATTTTCCTTTCCTCTTGGGAGTATTTTCCAGTCCTTTATTGGACTTAATTTTTTTTTAACTACCCGAGCTATAAACTCTAGCACCCTGTACTTCATAGTGCATGCATTTTATTTGTGTGTGTGTGTGTGTGTGTGGGGGGGGGGGGGGGAACAAGGTAAATTGGAATTCAAAATGAGTACGTGAAATTCAGCTAAGTGGTGCAGAAAGGTTGGAAGGGGGGGGGGGGTTTGTAATGTAAGTACCTCGAGCCCAGTGCTTTTGAAACATTTAAAAGGACTTTTTTACAATTTTTTCAACTGCAAAAATAACTTATTTGCTTCTTACCAAATTTTACTCCTTAATTTCGGGTCTTGGGTGGGGCGTGCCCTCTTTCTCCACCCCCGTCCCTCCCCCTCCCACGAGTTAGCCTGCGCTACTAATAGTCTGGGGTTGTAAAGTTAAGTCTTTTAATTACCAGAACACCGAAATTTTGTAACACATAATACCACACCGTACCATACTGTGTATGAATGCCGAAAGCGGGAAAAAAAATGTAATTTGTAGCGCATTACTCATTGCAGCTGCACTCTGCTAACCTGTTCCAACTCAAGCTAAAAATTTTATTAGTATGGCGGCATGAAAGATGATCATGATTGTTTTTACTTATCGGAGAAGGAAGAAGGAGGCAGACAAAGAGACAAGTCAGAGTAAATTTGTAAATTTGCTGAAATTTTAGCTTGGTTGATAGTAAGTAATTACTGAATTTTTAAAGTAGTTCACCGGCCGGAGTCACCTGTGAAATATTTTATTACCGCCAAACTATCCAATTTAATTTAATTGCCAGTGGCGAGCGGATGTAACCGTTAAAGGGATAATAATAGTAATAATAAACTTTATTGTAGCACGTGAAAGTACAAAGATCGACAAAATTCAAGAATAAAAATTGATTATGCCACAAAGGGCGAGATTTAGGCGTTGGGCCCATTCTTACACCTAACCCAAACCATCATGTAATTATGTACAATGTCAGCAGACAATAGCAAAAACTAAAGTAAACAAGAAGATGGGATACAGTGGGGGTTGGGGGAGGGGGGAGATACAGGAAAAAAAGAAGGGAAGAAAAAGAGTGGAAGAGGGATGGTGACCAAGTTATGAATTAAACAAGTGACGGAATAATTGAGCTTTGAAAGTTCCAACACTAGAACAAGATTTAATGGCTTCGGGCAAATCATTCCATAACTTCATGCTCTGAACCAGAAACGACGTTTGGTATTTAGTAGTGCGACAGCGAGGGGGAGTGAAAGGGCGGCCATGACTGAATCTTGTTGGATAACTGTGATCAGCCAGTGCAGAATTAAATAAGGTAAACAAATAAAATAAAATGGTTCTTTGTAACGCACTGGGATATACCTCCCAGCGCCATTTTTCTCGATCCACCACATCAAGTACGGCCCCAAAGGTCTATTTACCTACCGTTCGTCTTTCCCTTGCTAAAAAACCGTTTTAAAATGTGGCGTCTACGAGATTTTCTGATTGAATATTGTTAACTATATTTAAGAACGACCCGTAACTATATGATGCATTGCGCGCGTACAATAATCATGACGTTTCATCTCTGTGTGTACATCTACTAATTTTCTAATAATTACCATGAGATCTAAAATCTAATAGACTAATGCGGTGAAAATTAAAATTAATTATTCCAATAGATCGCCGAAGCAGAATTATAAGACACTAGCCTAGAAAATTATAAATTGTGATTTTAAAATACGAGAATCATTCTGGTTTGTGACGACACAATCGTTGACTTGATTCTGTCTCGTGTACTATTCCCAAAGCCAACCGAGATAGCGGCTATGCGAGAAACGCAGCTACCACTCCAGCCGACCTTCGCGCTGTAATTGCTCGGATGACGATCTGCGCGTAGCTGTAATTTGGCACGCGGAATGTTATTAGGCAGGCCGGGTGTCCCTTTAAACCGTTATCAGAGTACACCTGTAGGACCTAGACAACCGATGCTAATTTTAACCAGACTTGACGTAACTCGTGACTTGCATACAGTATGACTATACTTCCCGTCATGTCGAAGCAGAGGTGGCATTTCCTGGGAGAAGCACGTCCTTATAAAACAAGCCCAACGCACAATGTCAGCTTTGTGAGGGGGTTGATAAATATTTGTCGGGGAAAAAAACATTATCAGGAATAGCAGCAACAGCCGAATGATAAAGAATCATGATCTTCAAACTAAGTTCAAGTCTCCTTCTAATCCGGTTCAAATCCCGCCATTGACCAAAGGGACTTATCAAAAAAAAAAAAAAGGACACTGGGTTGAGCGTTGGCCTTAACCTGTTATGGTCGATTGTGTGCCCTTTCTAAGCTTAATAATGAATACAGCGAAAATTTTAAGCTAAGAGTTCTGGAGAAGCGCTGTAAGCTCCCCCAGGGGCCCTTTTTAAGACAACGATCTACCCCGATCTGGGCTTTGCATAATTTCAACCCGCATTCCCAAAGCTTTTTTAAGGTATTTATTTGTACAATATTTGTAGCGCTAATCAGTGAAGGTGCATTTATTGCATATTATTAAGAGCGTTTGGCGCCCCACTTACTAATTTTGGGGACCATTCCCCCTCATGAGGAACAGGGTCGCCGAATTCTCTTACGTCACACTTACGGCCACGTTTTTCGAGTGCTATTCTGTAGGCCTAAATTCAGAAACACCACCTCGTGATCATTTCGTAGCTTCCGTCTCCCTCCCGTTTCCACCTCCCCTCACCAGGGTTGTTTACTTTTTGAGTACAATAAAGTACTTGGTCCGTTTTCACTGAGTCTAAGGGTGACCACGGATTCTGGGGTGGGGGAGCAGGGGCGACGGCATGATCAAGCTGCTGAAAGAGGTCTAAAAACAACCTTCTGAAGATATCCTCCATTCTTACTATGGACGACTGATAGTAACAGCCCCCCATAGTTCGGAAATTGAGGTTTCGAACTATGCGGGACTGTTACTATCAACTGAAAGGGATATTCGAGTTACAAAGGTAGTATATGCTCAGCTCTGAAGACCATACTGTTGGGCAGGACTCGTCATGGTTACACACGATCAAGCAGAGCCGTGCCATATATATGGGGGGGGGCGGGGGGAAAAAACCACACCCCAAAAAAAATTGAAACGGGGC
>JAHWFP010063594.1:22843-42319 GCA_023313725.1 Lithobius niger
CTCAATAATATGGGGGGACCACTCTTAATACCAAAAATAATTAAGAGCGCCCCCCCCCATATTATTAAGAATATTAGGTGCCTAGGTTACTCATTTTCTTTGGGGGGGGGGGGGGGGAAGACGTCCCCCTCATAGCCTATATCGCACGGCTGATTGACCGTAGTGGCGGCGATGAGTCCTGTCGAACAGAATGGTTCTCAAAGCCGAGTACATAGTATATTTGTAATTAGAATACCCTTCCAGTCGATAGTAACAGTTCTGCACAGTTACTTGTGGCCGTAAGTGTGGAATTGGTATTAGTTCGACCATGAGTGGATAGTTAAGTTTGGGTGAGTTATGGTCTCCCATAATTCCCTATGGACCGCTAAACCACTCAGAACAACCGTAATATAGAACGCAAACTATACATAATGAAGTTTTTCAAAGCAGTGACGGTCAAACTTGGTAGTCAATTAGCAACCCCGACTTTTTAGAGGCTTGCGTCATTTAAGTTGGGCTACTAATTACACGAGTAATTCCGGTGAACTCCAGTCAAAACGCCTACACAACACACGACTCGAGTTATAAATAGCAGCTAACGTAGAATGACTCCACGGGCGAAGGCAAAAAAAAAAAATGCTAGCATACTTCATGAAACGTCGAAAAACCACCGACGTTTCAACCTAGCTTTATTTTTCTATGACTGGAGGTGGGAGTTTTAAAATATTAAATTTATGAAGATGCAACCAGCAGGGCCGGATTACTCTATGTGCACAGTGTACAGTTCCACAGGGCCTCCACTCCAGAGGGGGCCTCACGATGGTCTCCACTTCAGTGGGGGCCTCGTTAACGACCATTTACAAAAAAGGCTCTACTCTACGGGCTATGCAAAAGTTGCTATCGGAAGTTGAAACCAGTTACATGTAGGTTCTCATGCAGCGTTTTTTTGTAGCGTCTACAAGCCCTACACTTGTCATAAAATACGTAATTCATAAAATGATTGAATTTTAAGGAAATATTATAACAATAAGTAAGAGATATCCGTGAGGTCTAGCCGATATAACGGGGATATTCGCTCGTCTGCTCGAAACGGCTAGTCCAATTATCGAGGTTAAAAACCACATCTTTGAATGTTTTCAAAGAATGTGTGTTGAACCAGCCTTTCCTTTCACTGAAACTCTGACGCATTTTCAAACATTTGAAGGCTTGTCATTGTGGACAAAGATTTATTTAATTTGGTTATAGGATATCATCCACAGGTAGCCCGAGTAGCCCGGGGTGGGTTAGGTTACTTTGGACCTTAGGTGAGAGAGGGGGTTTTAAAGATTTTTTGTTCACGACCTTCGAGGTTACCAAAAAAAAATAGCAGGTCACATTTTCGCTTTATCCAAACCCTTCCATCCCCATCATCGCCAAGTGTACCGCAAATTCTCTATTAGTAGCCTCGGCTACTGGGTAAAAATCAAGTCATTTTGATCCGGCTACTATAAAATTTAGAAAGGAAATTTACGGAATCCAAACATGATATTTTAAAGCGGTAAATAATTGAATGCTTTTACTATTGCTCTTTAATTTAGATAAGGTAAATATATCTGTTTATGTGACGTATGCGTTCTTTTATAGAATTTTTTTCAAAATCACGTCATTTTGACCCGGCTACAACTAGAGACCAATTACTACTAATTCATGATTGGGAAAACACGCGGCTACAATTAGAACCGGCTACAATTGAAAACCCGGCCACAAACAAGACGATTTAAGGTATCTAAAAACAAATAAGTGGGTTAAAAATTATCCTCGAGTGGGTTAAAATTGTAAATAAGATGTCGACTTATCCTTCGTCTGGGAAGACTACAGCAACGACTTTGTCCGTCCGTTCATCCATCGCCTTTTTTCAATTTCGGAATGGTACCAAATAGAGAAAAACTGTTTTCACCATTAGATTCAGCGTCCAAGAATCAGTTGAAAGTATTAAGAAAATAAAAAAAACTGGAAGTAAGAAGCGGAAGTAGCCCACAAATGACCGGAAGTCCCCACAAGTGAGCCCATCATCTACGGAACGGCACCAGATAAAGACGAACTGTTTTCACCATTAGATTTAGCGTCCAAAAATTAGTTAAAAGGAATAAAATTAAAAAAAAAAACGAAGTATGAAGCGGAAATGGCCCACAACTGTGTACATCTTCTATGGAACGGTACCAGTTAGAAACCAACGGTTTTCACCATTAGATTTAGCGTCCCAAAATTAGTTAAAATGAATGAAAGAAAATTCCGGAAGTATGAAGCGAAAGTGATCCAACGAAAGTTGTGGAAGTGGCGGAAATGTAGAGAACACCGGTTGTGACTACAGGTAGTCGCTGCAGCAGTGTGTTTTTTTAATGTTCAGCAACTGGCAGAAATTCAAGGAACATGTTGCTGCTATAAATGAGGAAGTTTTTCTCAATAATACCTTTAGTCGTTTAACCACTAAACTGAATAAAAAGATTCACTACTTTTCACCTTTTAATGGTGCATTAAAAAAAATGTCTGCCTCCAGCACGATTTACCCTCCCTGGCACCTACCCCATAAAATCTTCCAACAAAATCCTCCTCCATAAAAAATCCAAAATGTTGACTAACGATCCCCCTTCAATGGATGGTCGTGGGTCTGGTCTGCATGTAGCATCATGCACAGCTATAAAACGAAAGGCATGGTATATAATCATCTTGTTCTGTACAGTGTACAAACCCCCCCCCCCCCTCCCCCTCTCCTCTCCGTAGTACAAGGTGCCTCAAAAACTTCTACTGTCAACAGCCTCAACATGATGCATGATTATACTAAGAATAAGGTAGGGGGTTGGAGATTATAGTAATAGCCTAAAGTCTGCGCGGTCTATCTTGAGTTCGCCGCAGAACGAACACAGAAAATCGATTGTACGTTTTTGGCAGCAGAGCGCCTTGTTGATATCCAAGATGGTTACAAAAACAATGGCGGCCGTCGATTAAAGCCGCCCCCTCCAGGAAGACGTAGTCGCTCGTAAAATACTTCCAGGGCTCAAGATACGCCGCACACATAATAGTGCATCTTGGCTATACAGAGTGATCAGTTTAAGTTGCGACCCAGCTTAATACCTATAAAGTACTACTGAACGATATGGTATGAGACCCGGGTGATGTGATGAGGCCAAGAGGGGCCACGGATTGGACAAGAAATGGATGACCTTGCCAAATGTTGTTAAGGTCATTCAACTGCTAACTTCTTAAATATGCATCACACACCATGAGTATAAATTAGGAATATGTAGGGGGAAAAAGAGACATTATCAATGAAAAAAAAAACGGAACGAAAATCGGACCAGATTTGCAGGGCCTTTGACGTACGCAAAATGGCTACTCTCGACCCCTGAATGGCATTCCATTCAAACACTCCGTCGTGCAGGGAAGCATCCAACCAACGCACAGTCGTACACTTCCTCTTGGCCTCATCACGTCACCTGGCTCTCATAACATATCGTTCAGTAGTAATTTAGCTATCAAGCTGGGTCAAAACCTAAAGTGGCACTATCACCGATTGAAAGCAGACGAATTCTGCCCACATCTAGCGCTGTGTAGTACCATCTAGCGTTTGCTTGCACCAAGTGAAGGAATGCATAACGGCATTTCTTTTAACGAAACAAACAAGCCACGAACTCCTTACTTATTGAGTGAAAATTTGGTTCGTCTTCGTGCACCTGGGAGCAAGCTATAAAGGTTAACAACATCAATGTCGCTAGATGGCGCCACGGTATTTTCGTTCGCATTTCAATCGGTGATAGTGCCACTTTTAAGGATCACCTATATACATCAAACGTCGAAAGTTTTATTTTAAATTTATTTTCACAAATAAAAAAAAATAGACCCAGTCCTTTGGGATCAGAACTGGATTTTTGATTAAAGCAACACACCGCCTGCCTTATAACCTTCCGCCTGCCTCACAACACCCACGCGACGATCACATCCGCGTGTTTACTACAGCTAAGGTCAACTGAGACGGTAGCTTCGTTCCTCGCAGCGAAAAACATAGCTACTGTCTCAATTGGCATTGTGCCTAATAGTCCAGCCAGCGTGAACCCATTGATTGTGTCGTCACAAACAGGAATGATTCTTGTATCTTAAAGTCACAATTTATAATTTTCTAGGCTAGTGTCTTATAATTTTGCTTCGGCGATATATTGGAATAATTCACCGAATCGCGTGAATCAATTTTTACCGCATTAGTCTATTAGATTTTAGATCTCATGGTAATTATTAGAAAATTAGTAGATGTACACACAGAGATGAAACGTCATGATTATGGTACGCGCGCGATGCATTATTTAGTGACGGGTCGTTAGCAAATAAAGTTCCATTATAGTCAACAGAAAATCTCCTAGGCGCCACATTTTTAAAAAGGATTTTTTAGCAAGGGAAGGACTAACGGTAAGGCCAAAGCCTTACTTCTGCGACTGTCTGCGACACCAATGGTCAGAGAAAAATTGTCTGCAGCTAATCCGTTTTTTCGTATGGCTACGTGCATATTTATTAGTTTTTACTGAATAACTTTTCAGTGCTTTATTCTATTGATCTGGCTCTTCCATCAACGGACAGGTCTCGTCGAGACGATTAAAATGGTGTATTGGAATGTCCAAATCGGTCAAAAATTGGCGAAACGGCAGAAATTTGGTCAAAACGGCACGTTTTGTCTGCGACTGTGCCAAATTATCTGCGACATAGTCGCACCCCTTTCTGCCTTCGGGCGGTAAGGAAATAGACCTTTGGGGCCGTACTTGATGTGAAGGATCGAGAAAAATGGAGCTGGGAGGTATATCCCTTTACGAAAATTGGTACTTTATTTATTTATCTACACATTTTCAAAATAAAATATGTTGGCCTTAGAAAAACGGGCCAGCCTGTACTCTCATAACTGACTACTACACATTTTTCGAACGCAACGCGTACTTGACGACAGGTAAGTGAGCCAACACAGCCGAGTGTTCGGCTCCAAGCCAAGTGGACACCAGATCGAATCCCACGATTGACCAGGCTTAAAAAAAAAGTCAAAAAGGCATCCGATGTTGCGAAAAACCTACGTGCAGAAGTTACGCAATTGCAGACACGATCAGACCTCTCGGTTGCACAAAGTTGAAATATTTGAAGTTTGAAAATTGAAACAATTTTTACAGTCTGTGAACATTTTTGAAATATTTGAAAGCTGTCATAAATCAGCACCTTTAAAGCAATTTGACTGCGTTATGTCTTGATACACTGTTTTGCGGTTATTCAAGCAATGACCGAATTTGGGGTTAATACCCGAATTTATTTCTAGACCTATTAAATCTTTTCAATACGCGTGAATTAACTGTCTGGCAATTCGAAACGGTATGTCACCCGCCCTTTTCATTGTTACCTTGCCAGAAATTAAATTTTTTTCACTGATGCGTGAAAAAAATGAACGTGCGCAGCCTATTGAAATTTTTATTGTTTTTATTTTATTTTTTTATTTTATAAAATTAAATTCTTTGAGTCTTGAGTCTGCCGAAGCAACTGAATGCTTGTATGGCTGAACCGGCTCAATTTTGAACATTACCAGACTTTTAGAGAAGAAGAAATATCTGGTAAAGGGAGGTGCCAACCCGGGGATTCGATCTCTGGTGAAACCTCCGATCATCGTAGGGGCCGAAAGATTGTCCAGAATTGACCAGA
Source organism: Lithobius niger (assembly GCA_023313725.1). Lineage (NCBI taxonomy): Eukaryota > Metazoa > Arthropoda > Chilopoda > Lithobiomorpha > Lithobiidae > Lithobius > Lithobius niger. Next base: position 28,523 of record JAHWFP010063594.1, read on the forward strand.
ATAGTTCTCATAGCCGCTGAAGGAACATGGTAGCCTCTCACGCTACCCTGGCTGGCAGTCCTGGCAGGGACTTTGCCAAGGTCCCCATTCCCTGGGTTCGACCAGATCCACAAACCTCCAGCAACCAGGCTAAGCTCTCTCACAACTCAGCCACGATGAAATAATAAACTGCGTTTGGAGTCACAATGACTCCTTTCCCCGTATACAGACCCTCTCCTATGGTTCAGCACAAGCGACATATATAAACATATACATATAGATATCCTGCATTTTTCCCAATTTACCCCCCCAAAATTCTAGTTTCCTCTGAAATTAATTCCCGATATTTTCAGTTTCCCTGAGATTTTCAGGTGTTGTCTGAACCCTGGACTTGAAACAGTACACCAAAATGTATAGTGAGTTTTGTCAGCACGGTGCCCCGAAGGGTGTACGAAGTAAGTTATACGAATTTGCCAGCTTACAACCTCAATTGCAGAGTACTGCTTTGCAAGCACTACCACAAATCCAAGCCATCAACTTCGTAACCCAACAAATATGCAAATCGACCTTCAACTTTTCACTTTTCCAATTGATAAACGTCATATTAGCCTGCTCTCATTTCACAAGTATTTGACCTACAAAGGGCAAAAAAGCAAGTTTGTTTTCTTTAAAACCTCATTTCAAGGCAATTTCCTTAACGTTTCCTTCCATCGAATTTATTTTCCTGCCCACCCATTTCATTAGCATTACAATGCTCCACACTGTCGTCATCCCTTGATATGCCAACAAGACAAGACACCCTTGTAACCTCGTGTCAGGCAAAAACAACACTCTGCTGTCATGTGGGGGAGGTGGGGTGGGGTTGGGGGATGTTTATCCCCTCTCGGTGGGCAAGGCACCGATGTTTATGCATCCGTTAGCCGCATTTCGCAGGGGCAATAGACCTTTCTACATTCCTAACACGGACACAAAGTATGGTCTAACATATTAAACATTCACTCCCAGTACAACAAAGCGTACCAGTAACTGATCAGCAAGAGAAACGAAGATTAGGGCGGCGATTGTCACTGAAACCAACTTTGTACGTTTTTTTTAAGTTTCGTTTTAAACCCTCCCTCCCCCCCCCCCGAGGCTGGGCTCCACCTTGTGATACCAGGATTTTAAGGTAGCGCCCCCACCCAATTCAACCCGACCCCCTTTTCTTTAGATAGCCAAACCATAGCTTACAAAGTTACTATAGATATTGCATCCTCTTCCAAGCCTACGCGAGGCCTTGGCGGCGGTTGTGGTTACTACTGGAATCTGATCTGATTGGTAATTGAAAGGGGACCTTGGCTAAGTCTGCCACATCTGCTGATCAGAGTATTGTGAGTAACTACCAGGCCCTTTCAGCAGCTATGGGATCAATTTAGGACCATTCTCTCTGCTCCTAAGATGATTGGAGGTCTCCCGGTGCACAACTCCCTTCCTTATCCTCTTTAGGCATACTAAAATCCCCAATAAGGTATAAAATTGTGCCGGTTTATTTATAAAAGCATTCGTTTGCTACCAATGACGAGAGGTGAATTAAAAAGAAATTAAACTTGAAGGGCTGGTTTGCGCGTTAGATTTTCTGCTATATTCCTGGAAAACACGGATCAGTATTGTAACCCTAAATCGCTTTTGCGTAGACACACCAGTTGCCATCCATAGTTACACACGTCATTTGTGTAGTGTCAGCCAATATACCAGTTTAGTTAAGCTGTCACTTCAGTCTCACTACCCGTGGTGGTCTTGTCACCTAAAACCACTATACTTGTTCAATAAAGCCAAACTGCTACTGTTTAGCACTGCCCTTCTATCAACCTAATCCCAAAGTCCCGTCTATGATTTCAAGAGCATAATGTAAGAAATTGTAATTTAAAAACCAAAGTTACGATCACTAAGCAATTTCCTGAACTCGCGTAACAGCTCAACAGCTGATAGCACCAAAACCGATCGCTTCCACCGAACGTGACGTCATTCATCAATAGCTGTAGAAGAGAGTTAGTTGATGCTTCGATGACACAACATGGCAGCCAATGTCACGAAAGAAGTGTTTTGAGAACATCCTCACCATCGTGTTCTCACTATTATAACTGTGTTGTCAAGGAAGTTGCTAAGAAGTTTCAAGTTAAATATTTGGCGATGCGTACGTTTATTACTTCGAGTTGAGTAACTTCTTACGTTCTTTTAGCTTTATGGGGAATCTGTATAACGACAATCTCACCATTCGGTATTTACTTTTCCATAAATAATCCTAGCAAAGAACTGCTTGTCTACCATCTTTAGTCCGTGGATACAGTGGAAAAACCGCCTCTCGGAGTCGGTGAGGCAGATGCTTTACCGGTGACGTCATTGTGAGGATCGCAAATTTCACCGTCCGTGCATTTTAAACTACTTTGGTTAACTATGTCGACCGCACAGTTCACGGAAGTAGTTCCTAAATGCACGGCGAATTTTGCGATCGGCATCATGACGTCACCGGTTAAGCACCAGAATCATCGAATCCACAAGGCGGTTTTACTGCTGAATCTACTGACTAAAGATGGCGGACCTGCAACTGTTCATCGCTAGGATCAACCTTTGGCCGGTAGACATTTAAATGCACTCGCCATTGTCCATTACCTCCTCGCCATGTAGAAACATGGCTAGCGACATTGTTGCAAACTTGGTTGGAGAGCCCTTGTAATTCTGCACGCAACGCCGCAAACCGCTTGTTTCTAGCTAATACGGTTCCCGAGATATGACAATTTAAGCATTAGGGTTTGTTAATCAGTCGCCATTTTGGCGAGTAGCTCTAAAAACTAAGTCGCCAACCGCACAATTTTACTTGGCGAGTGGCGACCGACATTCGTGAAGGTTGGCTAGGATTATTGATCAGGGTTCCCATCAACTTGGAAAACTCGGGGAATTTAAACTACGTTTGAAACTCAGGGGAAACTCTGGTAAAAAACAAAGCCACAATTTTAGGCCTATAGTCCTAAGTGCATTAAATATATTCTGTTAAGACATTGAGGTAAAATAAAATATATCCTTGTATTTCTGTATTCACACCTAAAGGTTCATTAAATTGGGCTACCCTTTTGCAGCCGTAAATACAAGTAAAACTGGTAAATTGTGTGGAAAAATTATCTTCCTGATATTTTGGTAAATAACCTGGAAATTGACCTTAATTACTATGGAAAACATGGAAACTACGGGAAATTATTTCAGTACTTTCGTGGGAACCCTGTTTATTGTGGGAACGTAATTAACAAATAAACTTACCGGTCAGTTTAGGAAAGTCAGGGCCTCTTTCAACGTAATTTTTTTACCGCATTCGTCTTAATTTATTAGTATTTTTCCGTGTTTTCATGTGCTGAGCATACTATTCGGGGGCACTCTGACTGTGTTTGGGGGCCCCTTCTGGCCCTCAAAGGTATGGGTCCCGGGGCAGAGCCCCCCCCCCTCCTCCTCCCCCAATTGCAGCCCTGAGGACAGTGCTCAATGCTTGTGCCGAGGACTCAATTAACCAAAGACCTTAGTGAATGGCTGTCAAAATAGTCACTTTATTTAAGACTTGCATTCACTTTTAAGGCCACATGATTTACGAATGAACACACGCTCACATTCACCCATGTACACAAACTAATTGCTACAAAACAGCCTTAGCGATTTTGTAGACTGTTTTTGTAGACATTCTTATGTTTTATGCATGGAGGAAACCACTTCTTCCATCCTATAAATAGTAGCGGCAAACGGTGACTTGTTAAACACCCATAAATTTCGCACCGTCACAGGTGTCGAAGGTGAACGACCAACAACCCAAACAGGCGCCGACTAAGCGTTTAAAAACGGTAACACATTAACAAATGCCACCAAACGTGATGCCAAAAAAAAAAGAGAAGGAAAAAAGAGTGACATCAAGGTGCAATGTAGTCTATAATGAGGACGCTTTATTCCTACTAGGTCTTAGTCATTACGCGTTAAATTTTGAACGACTGTATAACACGGTGAATAAAGTCCAAACTAGCTCTCTTGAAAAACTCGGCAGCGTTAAGCCCCATCACAGCAATGCGACCAAATAGCAGTCCGCCACCACACCGACTCACACCACGAGCTTTGTTAGGGGTCACCGAGGACCCCAAACAAAGGTAGCAAGCTCATCGGAGTGGTGATCTACAAGTCACACGGGTGCTGGGGCGAACCCACGACAGGCTGAAGTCCATGCGACTTAAAAAAATAGTCCAAAACACCTCTGATGATGGGAAAGACTTACGGAAAGAGCTTATACCATCTACATATTTAAACTGCTAAAAATGCCCGTATGTCTGTGCCGTTGGGCGGCTGGCCACGCAGACCACAATGCACCACCTGCTAGGCCACCTAACACTTATACCGATTTCGCATTGGTAAATTCAAGTGGCCAGGCCAGACTGGGGCGGGCCGGCCAGTGCCAATCTGAGCCAGTGCTGGTCCGGCGGGCCCGCTTTCGCGTTGGTTAATTCCACAGCTCGCTGATCACGATTTACAGCACCGCCACATGTCGGTTTGTGGCAGTTGACACTTTCCACTTTTTGCCGCTACACTGCAGCACCATTCATAAACCATTCTAATTTAAGCGGCGCCAGCCAGCTCCGTCCTAATTTGATTTTGCGTTATACCGATTTTGCATTGTATAATACAAGCGGCCAGGCCGGACTGGGGCGGGCCAGCCAGTGCCAATCAAGGCTGGTCCGGCCAGCTCGCTTTCGCGTTGGTTAATTCCACAGCTCGCTGATCACAATTTACAGCACTGCCACTTGTCGGTTTGTGGCAGTTGACACTTTCCACTTTTTGCCGCTACACTGCAGCACCATTCATAAACCATTCTGATTCAAGCGGCGCCGGCCGGCTCTGTCCTAATTTGATTTTGCGTTAGCTAATAAAGCGGTTTTGGCCGTGCCTTGGCCGTGCCTGGCCCGGCCAGGCTCACACCATTGGTGTGAGCCGGGCCGGCTCTCGAAATACCGGCCCGATTTCGCATTGGTTAATAAAACGGTGCCCAGTCCTCCTTGGCACGGCCAGGGCCACTTGAATTTACCAATGCGAAATCGGTATTAAAGGGACATACCTTCTCACTAATTTGGAGCATCCTGCTGGAAATAGCTTTTGCGACATTTACGTAGGTTAGAGTGAATGTAGCAATCCCATTTCTCACGAGGAAAAAAGTACGGAAATGAATGCATTTGCAACATTTGCACACGTCTGAACTAATGTTGCAAACCCAAACCATACAGGAAAGCCAACCGGGAGGAATGTACCTTTAAGTCCAATGAATAGTACAGCGTGAGGTTGAAGTAGGTTTATTCACTAGTTCACGCGGGCATTAGGTGGTTCAGATCTACTAAGCTTAGACAACGCTGGCAGTGTATGGAACGCTATTTTATTTTTTATTAAACATTTAGCATTATACACGCATTATTTGGTGTTAACGCCATTTCCATTTGCAGGGCAAGTCAAATGGTTACATTGTCGTTAATACTAAATCGTTCAATTACGTTAACGAAAATTGATTTACAGAAAAAGGTAATTCATTCTATTTTTTCTTCTGAAGAAAGGTACTATAACTACTTAACTTGACCTGTGAAACGAATTGGCGTAAATGCTAAATATACGTAGGTCGTGTTAATCGTTAAATGAAAAATGGCGATCTGCACTTGCCTGTTATAAGGCAGGCGGAATGTACCTTCGAATATTTGCCGATACATATCTGCGTGCCGAAAAGCCTAACTGGTGCGCCATCGGCAACGAATTTTGGAATTGGGTTGACTTCTGCACTGGTTTAAACAAGGCCAGCTGAGATAGTAGCTGCGTTCCTTGCTCCACTTCAGACCTGTCAGCTTTGTGCTCTTCCGGCATTAGTTAGTGACATACATGCCAGGAGTCGTCCAGTACCGTACGGCACGAGAACCAAGGGAAATTGGTATCTGAACAAAGTGTATGCGGGCGAAACCCTCAGTATGCGCCAGATCTCGCAATTTGATCGCTATTCTTCGGTCGTTTAAAGTTTAACAGAGTAAACTACGAATGTTGTTCTGCATAAATTTTGTTTAGATATCAATCCCCTTTGGTTCTCATGCCGTACGGTACTGGACGACTCCTGGCGTGTCTATCACTAACTAATACCGGAAGAACATAAAGCTAACGGGCCTGGAGTGGCGACAGGAACGCAGCTCCTACTCAGCTGGCCTTGGGTTTAAAGAAGTGAGTTCACTAAGTCGCCACCAGGCTCCACCACAATTTGCTTTTTCCGTAAACTAGGGAACCTTGGTTGGTTCCTAATTTGCGTTGAATAACGATTTTTTTTACCAGTTATTTATTCATCCTTATTTACTCTTTATTTACTTTCGAAAATTATCTTGCACTTAACTAAAGTTTCAGAGCAAACAGATGAGGGCAAAGTCAAGAGTCAAGAATCGATTGTGTGAGGGTCATTGTTACATATTGTTGCAAGCCAAAAAGTGGGAACTCTAGCAAAAAAGATGGAGTCGACAAATGATTGAGTCGAGAAAAGCCATTGTTGTAATATCGTAAGCCAAGAGCTAAAGAAAAGCACTGTTAAAACATAGTCGAGCTTGCACAGTCGGCCAACGGCCAGGCATACGGCATGCAGGGGAAGAAGCGTGGAGAGAAAATATGACAGGGAGAGAGGGCAGGGGTAGTATTTAAGTCAACTACGTGTAGCAAAAGGGAGAAGGGGAACAGGAGGACGGGTAGGAGAGAGCGAAGATGGGAGGGAGAGGAAGGGACAAACGGGGAGGGGAGAGGATGGGAGGAAAGGGGGAGCATTACAGGAAGAAGTGTTACCTGTCACAGCGAACAGGTAAAATTACGGGTAGGGAGGGGTATGGGGGCGAGTAGGACGAGGGAGAGGAAGGGAGGAAAGGGGAGGGATAGGAAGGGAGGAAAAGAGGAGTATTACAGGGAGAAAAATTACTCGTTGCAGTGAATGCTCAGGCAACACCGAGCAAAAACTGGAAACAACCACGGGCAAAACAAAACGCGTACGACGCTATAAAATTCGAATACAACAAACGTTAGGGGAATCTCCTTTATTTAGTTTTTTACTATTCCTCTTTGATTTGTATATTAAACTCTTATTTTCCTCTTATCTTACTAGGTCCCGAGTTATAACGTTAAAAAATATTACATGAAAACCTGTAGGAGGCAAATCCTGTCTGACGCGGACACTTTCATCCTAGCGCAGGCAGGCGCACATAGCCGTTAGTCAACATCGAAATGCCACCTACATCTTTTACGTTTACTTTTTAGCTGAACGAATCAGCTTTTCACGGCACATTATAGTAGGCGGAGAGTTGTTAACTTAATGGTTTCGCTAGCCACACCGGAGAATCCGATGGCTTTCCTGTAGTACAGGTATTACCAACAAGCCATGGGAGAGCTCAGCAGGAAAGTCCACACCTACGATTTTCTATGACTACCAAACCTACTTCCTTTTTTACGACCCTCCCTCCCTTCAAAACCTTGAAAACTGTCTTCACCCTCCCCCACCTACTGTTAAAACATAACACTCCCCCACAAAAAAGTAGGTTTTTCATATGCTATTGAGGCTGTCTGCAGATGATATCCTGTGGTCAAATTAAATACGCAATTTGTAAGGAAAACTCTTTTGTAGAAAGGACAAGGTTGAGTTAAAAATATTTTGTAGTACAGGGATTATACCAAGTCACTGTTTCCCCCCTTTTTTAAGGTTGGTCACTTTTGTTACTTTAAAAAAAAATACGTCACTTTTTAGCGAAATTCATTAAATTCTGCAAAGAACGGCTGTAACGGCTGTTACAGTATTATTGTTTTCTGACAGGCCTTTCTGAGAATTCTATACTGTATTATTTTTATTATAACGTGACGGTGTTGTACTATTCTAACTGCAGCTTGTCACTAATGTCAATGCTTGGCAACCAGATGAATAATCTCAGAAATTAAGGCAATTTTCATGATTTCTAAAGTACAAAGGAATAATCGTTGTAATTCATTAATAAAATTTAAACCAAAAGAAAATTTTTTTAAATAAGGGTGGGATTTTTTCCTTTTCTTTTTGGTCACTTTTTTCTTATCTGCTTGGTCACTTAAAGTCCTTTTTTTTTTTGGTTCAGAAAGTCACTTTTTCGATCCTTTAACTTGATACAAGCCTGTATAGTAACATTCAAAGGTGTGTTCCATACACCCGTTTTTATAGAATTTCATACAGTATGGTTGGTACGGCTGAAACCAGTCCGGCTTTGAACTTGTTAATAAGGTATGACAAACGGACTGTCTGCTTGTCCACTTCCCTAACACATTCAGCACCTGAAAGACAGACGACGAAGACGAACCAGGAAACAAGGCTTTTCTACAAAGTCTTTAAAACCTTATAAACGCTGACATTGTCGTGGGGCGAGTTCTACGGGGCTCAGCCCGATAAGTTGAGGCATTTTTTTAAATTTTGACTGCTAAAAGTGTCATTTTTGAGATCCAAAAATTACTTTTTATCCGAAGTTTGATCCGTGTTTTTTTTTCTTGGGGGGGGGGGGAGGAGGGATGGGGCCAAAAAATGTATGAGAGGGCTGAAAAATCCATACCACCTCCCCCTCACAGCAATAAAAAATGACCGGTCCGTATTGTGTAGTTCTCTGACCTGCATCTGGAGAGAAGTGAAAACGATGGCGAACAGAAAAGGAAAGCAGCTGGCGTGGGAGATGACGAATTTATACGGTTCACCGGGACCTTAAATTTGACTATAAATTTATTAAATCGTATTTCGTGATAAATGGGACTATTGCGGAGCGCGCATGAAATAGGTTCACGCTGTCCGGCAAGTAATAACTCGTGCGTGACAGAGCAAGGCGTCCCTGGAAGTGGTTAGGGATCGGGGCAATCCATTGGAGACGGTGTCGTAGGTGGGGGTTCGTGGGTGAAGCCTCGGAAGCTTGGCAAAGGTCAATTTTGCAGGTAAACAGAACTAAATTAGAGACTTTTGATGCAACTTACGGTTTTTTCTTTCTTTACACCCTATTAGGGGGGAGAAAATTTTACAGAAATTTTTTATTCCGACAAAACTTTTTTTAAATTATCGCGATAATCAATAATATCAAGAATTTATAGGGTTGGGGAGGAGAATTTGTGACTGAGACCCATACTGAAGCGTCTTAGATCCATTCATATTAGTTCAGTCTTAGTTTATAGAGGGCGCCACGTGTTTTATGTGGGAATTTCTACTCTGATTTTAGCCTAAAATTAAACTAAACTAAACGAAACTAGCTTATATTCAATTATTAATTAGCCTAGCTTAGTCGGAATTTAGTTTACTTTAGATTTGGGCTGAAAAATAAGCAAAAATTACCAGATAGAACATGTGGCGCCCTCTGAAAACTCGGACTGAACTAATGGGGACGAATCTAACGTGTTTCAATAGGGACTTTTCAGAGTTACAAATTCTCCTCCCAAACCCTATAAATTCTTGATAATATCTTGATAAAACAAATTTTGAGACTGGAGTAACCATTTTAATTTTCCGAATTAAAAAAAAAAACCTCGGCTTTAGCCTACAGTACAACCTGCACAAATGTGAATTGTGTGGCACTCGCAATTTGGCCAGTAGACATGGAAACGCACTTGCCATTGTTCATTACTTCCTCACCACGTAGACACAATTTAGCAGTTATGCTGCTACTTTATGCTTAAATATTGTTTGCACTAAATTAACTCACCCATCAGCTAAAGTGGCTAGCAAACAGTATTGCACACTTAGTTGGCGAGCCCTTGTAATTCCACACCCAACGCCGCAAACCGCTTGCTTCTAGCTATTACGGTTTCCGAGTTATGACAATTTAAGCATCGAGGTTTGCACGATAATTCGATAAATCAAAACAAATGAGACACGATAACCGACGAAAATTTTTATATCGATATTATCGAATTATCGTGCCACCCCTACACCCCATTAGGGACGAGGGAAACTCTGGATGGAGACTGCTCATGTTTTTGCAGGGATCTCCGACAGCCGAGTTTGGTTGGCGCGGCATAGAGAGGCTCCCAGCCGCCGGCCTTGTCTAAGCAGGGGACCTTCGATCTATTAATCGGTTGGATTACCTTGGCAACTACTGTAACAAATTGGTAACAGCCATTTTCGTTCTGATATCACTACTTTGATTGGCTGAAACTTGGCGGGTTTTTTCACCATTGTGGGTTTCATTTCTGATGCAGAAATCCAAGAATACAGTTTTTGTAACGAATTCACCTTTTTTGCTTTTTTTTTTTAACTGCTTATGCATTTTATACACAAAAGCAGTTATTGAAATAGAGTTAGAGAGAAAAAGGGCTCGCGTCGTGACGTCACTAGGACTATTGTCTAGTGACGTCACGTCCCAATCGAGTCATTTAATTCAAACGGGTCAGCCGAATCACTTTTGGAGTCACGCCGGAAGTCCCAGAATGTCAGTCGATTAACCATGATTTTTGATGAGAACACGTGCCAGCAAATTGTAGGCTTTGTTATCGAACAGTTTATATGAAATCGTTTGCATATTAAGGGTTCTAGGTCCTCGATCAAGAATTTTTTTCCCAATAATGTGTAGAGGTGGGCGCGGGTCGGGTAAACCGCGGTTCGATGCGGTTCGGGTTGGTTCCGGGTCGGGTCGGTTCCAAAAAAAATAATTACTGCGGTTTGCGGGCAACTGCGGGTCTGAAAAATAAAATTACGTGCGGTTTCGGGTAAACCGCGGGTGAACCGCAGCTAAAATAAATAACCGCTGATAACCGCGTGTCATAGAAAATGCGAAACAATCGTGGGTATTGGGTTTTTTTTCCATGCTTCCCTTCACCATGACGGCAAGGCCAATTGAGGTAGAAAATGCAAGACCCGAAACCGAAACTTCAGTGCGCCGTCAATAGCAAATTAAACCGTACAAACAGCAAACGCACGATTGAAGAGGAGGAAGGGACGCACGCTGGCATGACGTTTTAAAACTTATTTTTAACTACCTAAAAAAAAATCTTTGAAGAACAAAAAATAATAATCAACTCAAGAACAAGAACGGCGTTTGTTGATTTATAACAATGGCTTCGTGTGGCTTTCTTTTGTTTCCAATGTCTTTGTTAGATTTGTATTTAGCGGTTAACCGCGGGTAAACTGCGTTCGGGTCGGGTCAGGTCTTATTACAGCACATATTTGCGGTTTCGGGTCGGTTCGGTTGTCAGTTCAGACATTGCGGTTCCCTGCAGGTCGGTTCCAGTTTCTGTAAATGCGGGTACTTTGGGTTCCCAAAAATTGGACCCGCGCCCACCTCTAATTATGCGTCCGTATGGAAAAGAAGTTGAACCGGAATTAAACTAGTTAGTTTCAGGTTTTGATAACATCGCACGAAAAACGGAGTCTTACCTGTCGTTCTTCTTTGGGCGAATCGATAAGAAAAAATGGCGACTACTTTGCACTTCGCCGGTGTCTCCGTATTTTACGCAATTCGGGCAGTTATGTCAAACAAATAACTCCTGCTAATCAGGTAATCCGATCGGAAGAGGGAGTAGAATTACTAAACACATGCCGTCGTTAGATGGGTTATGAGCTAGTGCATTTTAAATAGCTGTTGGGTATATTTTGCTTATGTGCATCAAATGTAAGTTAGTACCGAAAGCTCGGTCGGATAAACGGAAGCACGAAGGGGTACATAAAGAAACGCATTAAACTTTGACCAAAACATTTAAGTAACACAAAAAAAAAGATATTTTGACGAATTAAGACGAGCGTTTGTTTACTACACGCCCGAATTTGAAACAATGTCGAATTAAAATATTCTCGAACTGCAACAAAAAATTCTAAGCCATTTCTTAATCACACGAAAACTTCTCCCAGCAAAAATTGTCTCCTTTAGAAAATAAAACGACCGTTTTGATGACTTCGCTCGCTCAACTGGCACAATCTTGCCTCAGGAGAAAAGTTGAGGCAGCCAAACCATGATTTATAAAACGGATAACTCATCCTTTAGGGACATCAAATAACCAAAAAAGAAAAAGAAAATGCAACCACAACGTTAAATGACCAAACTGTCTCAAAGTTTTGCAAAACAAGACAATCGCCAGTTGAGCAAGCTAACTAAATGTAAGTTTATTCAACTCAAGCTACAAACCCAACTTGAAAGCAGCACACTCTCACCCCACATGAGCTGATGCTCGCGTGTGGTGTGAGGGCAGCAGCATAGCATATAAAGAAAAAACAAAAGAGTTTGCTCTTTTGCCAGCAAAAACAAAAGTTTGGCTCCAATAGTAGTAACCAAAACAAGATTTTTTTTAAAAACACAAAATATTAATGAAAAGAAGAGAAAAATAAATACAATATCAATCCGTGAAAGCAAGATTTAGTCTAACAAACAAACAAACAAATGGTTTAGTCTAATATTTAACAATAAAACCCATCATACAAAAAATAAAACTAAAAAGCTGCCAACATCAAAATTTACAAGAAATTCAGATTGATCAACTTCCCAAACATATTTTTCAGTAACGTGTTTTAGTGAAGTTGTTCCTTTGATCTTACTAGAGAAGTTGTGAAATTTGCTACCAAGGTAAAACTATGATTTATGTACTAGTCGTTCTTTAGAAAATTGTGGTTGAACAACCTTAAAAAGTGATTTATTCCTACAGTTTGGTAATTAGTGTGTATCAAATTAAAAAATCCAATGTCATTAGACATTTCCGCTGGACTAAAAGCGCCTGTTGTACTACCAGCTAACAAGTACCGTGTAAATAAACATTCTCATCCCAACATTCTAGTCCATTCAAGCTGAGAAGATGGTTTCGTTTCATTTCTGGATTAAGATATATATCAGTCAAGGCCAATTTTGTTTGCCTTACTGTTTTTTTGTTTTCTTTAACAAGAACTCTTTCTGAGAAAAGGAAAACATCACATAGTCCAAATTACAATAGCTAAAAATTCCAAGAGAATCTAGGCTTGTGCCTTCACCAAACAAACAAATGCTACGAATGTTTTGTTGGCAATTCTTAAACTATAAATACGCTTACAGCACAAAGCACGTTTGCACCCCCCTCTTTTATTTTCTAGGCTGGCACAACAAAATAACCTTTTGTTTTCTGAGTATTTCTTAAAGTAAATAACTGATCAAAGCGAGCTCAAATCACGTGTTGAATTTCTTGTTTAACCCTTTCCTGCCCAGTGTTTGTTTAAGTGGACAGTTACTGAACAGGGAAACAAAACAACAAAAAAACGCAACACGGGCTTTGTGAGGGATCTCCGGGACTCCGAGCAAAGCGAGAAAACACAACAAAATGGTTAGCCACCCGGAATAGAAACCAAGCGAATTCATCCCGAATGCATCCCGTTTAGCAGTGGCGGATTTAGATTGGTGTGCGTAGTGGGTTTATCACATTATCAGTGGTGCGCTGAACCAGCCGACGGTACAGCCATGGGGGCGCCAGAACGTCCCAAATTGGAGCGTCCCAACCCACTGCCAGGTAGCATGGGTAGTAAATGATGAAACTAAACTAAAATCACTCATGACCAAAATTGCAAACTAAATTAAAATCACTCAGTGCCAAATTGCAAATCTCACTCAGGGCCATGTCCACCCTGCGGAGTTTTGTTTTCAACTGCTTCTCCTGAAGGATATAATTTTTTTTCCTGGTTACTATGCGTTTTTCCCACAATTTTCTTTTCACTTTACTTCTTAATTCCAAGGGACTAGAAAGAAGGTGTTTTTAACATAAAAGTTTTATTTTCTTTTTTCAAGGAATGTGAAATAAAAAATAAAAAACCCAATTTTTCAA
>JAHWFP010063595.1:0-10773 GCA_023313725.1 Lithobius niger
ATAATAATAATAATAATAATAATAATAATAATAATAATAATAATAATAATAATAAAATAATACTGACCAAGAAGGACAATACTGACAGAGCAGAGTCTGAAGACCGCTTACGCAATGCCAGAGCAATGTACAGAGAGGAAAGTAGAATTATTTAAGAACAGCCCCTCCCAAGGAAGTTTCTCAAGTTACAACACTTAAGACACATCCGGAAGACAGAAAGACTGCGCCAACACGCAGGACAATCCCCAATCCACACACCAATGACACGTACGGCAAAAAATAATTTTCGGCAGTCACTTTTACAATGGGAAACAACCAATTTAAATGGATGACCTCTAGTACGGCTATCTGATCTGCGGTTGAAGAACGGCTTCCCCCTCCCCCCTCCATATCACAGGGGCTTGGCACCACATATGAGCGGCCAGAAAAAAAAAACTCTGCGAGCGTCACTACCAACAATACTATATAGTAACAATAATAAGACAATTATTATTGTTGTTATATAGGCTAATATTGTTGGTAGTGACGCTCACGGAGTTTTATTTTTCTGGCCGCTCCTATTTTGTGCCAAGCCCCTGTGCTCCATATCCCCAAGGTCATTGACAAGACTGTATGTTAAACAGAGATCAGCGTACAACCTGCGCAGTTCTAAGGTTTCCAATTTAATAAACTTGAGGTATCTCAGCATAGGATTTATCACGAAGCCCCTGTAAAGCTTTAGTGAAAAGTCTTAGTAAAAAACCTTAGTGAAAAGTCTTGTTTCATTGATTTTAAGAATTTAGTTTTTTTTGGGGGGGGGGGATGGAGCCTTACCTCTTGCTCTTTACGCCCTGTTACAAGATTTTTCCAGTAATATCACCGGTTTTTAATTCGTGAAATCCAGTGCACGGCTAAAAATACTTTTTCAAACCCGGATGCCAAACAACAAACAACGAAACGTTCCAACAAAAACACTAACAAGATTTTTCATTGCTGTATTTTACACGTTGTATATTTTCTAACTACAGCGTTGTTTCTGTTCATGCAAATATTGGCGTGAATACTGGCAGCACGCTGAATGGTTTTCAGCAAGTTTTTACAAACAGAATATTATAGAAATAGACAATTCTAGAATGAAAGCACGAGGTTAAACTAAGAATAGTTCAAAAGTGGAAATAATACCATACCTTTCTCTCCTAGAGTGAAGTGGACATTTTGTTCGCTTTTGTTTACAAAGTAATGGTAGAAACCAGGTTGCTTTGTCCTGTAATGAATTTTAAATTATCAGAATTTTCCAATTTTTTTTAATTCACTGTAATAGGAAATACTTCTAAATACAGTTTAGCATTAAACTCAGTAACAACAGCTATTCCTTATATGATTAATGGCAGCCGTGTTTAAAACACCATAATAACTAATAATAATAATAAACTTTATTGCAAACAAACAAAAGACATTAAAGAGTAAATAAGAAATTGGTATCGCCAGAGTTTACAAAGGGTGAGGTTTAGGCATGAAGGCCCAATCTTACACCTAACCAGGAACAAAATAAAACCACAAACAAACAAATAAACAAAAAAAATGCAAAAAGCAGAATTATGTAAGGCTAATACTTTAAAACATGCAATAAATAATCCAATTTCGGAGGGCTTAGTTTGCTTATTTCTCTGGTTGCATTATTATTATTATTATTATTATTATTAATAAAAATAATAATTAGAAAATAATAAGAAAAAATAATAAGGAAATAAAAACAAAAGTGTGTGGGACATTATTAAAGAAATAAATGGAAATAAATGGGAATCTGGCTGTTGCAGACATAGGGCCTTAGGGCTTCGGGCAGATGACCAGGAGTGGTTAACGCTCGTTAAACCCTTTGGACAGCAAGTGAATAAAGAAAATATTGATAAAAGTATTATAAAAACTTTTGAAGGAATAAACTTAAGGGCGAGCAGGTTAATTCTTTTGCATGGTAGCAAAGAAAAAGTGGTAGTTTAGAATTAAGCTATAGTAGAGTGTATGACTGCACAGGTCCCGTAGACGCTCAATAAATCTAATCTGTAATCTGTAAGAAAAAGTGGTAGCAATGAGCGTGTAGCTTGCAGGCTGTTTGGTTCAATAAACTCAAATCAAATCAAATCAAGAAAAAGTGCGAGCAGGTTCATTCTTTTGCATGGTAGCAAAGAAAAAGGACGAATGGGTTCATTCTGTTGTGTTAAAAATCGTTCCCCAGTGAAACTACTAACCCTGTCTGGTGAAATTCATGCAAGGAAACTGATCTCACCTAACAAAACGGGTTTCTACACTTCTTTATAAACAGCACTGGCGGGATGCAAAAGGAGTCAAATCAATTCGAAATTTAGCATTAATGACAGACACCACCTTCGTACGTGGTTTAGGGTTATGCAAAAGACATCCTCAGATGTTCGAGAAAGTACGATCCCGACCAGAGCCTAATTTCCAGTTTTCATACGATAATTTACGCAGGTTTAGCTCAAATTTGTTTCTTTGAAAACATTTCTTGGTGCTCTTTCTTTAAGAGATACCTTGTTATTCTTGAACACTATTTTCAGCTTTGAATACTTACTTGGTATTAACAAAGGTTCTGTTGTCCTCTTCTTTATTTCCTCCCAAATATTTTATGTCTATGTAACAAAAGTTTTCTTCTGTTAATTTGGTCGTTGAGCAATAAAACCATCTTCCCTAATATAGTAAAATTAAAATATGTATTAAAAAAAAGAAAAAATATTTAAAAGAAAATATAGTTATTTCAAACGGTGTAATTTGTCTTGGGTTGTGGCTAACTGTGGCCCGGCCGGCCCCCTTACGTGGTTCTGGAGCGCTTGCGTGATTAGATTCAGAAAGTTAAGATTCCAACCAGCCGATCTCAGCCTCAGCACTTGTTTGGGACGCAAGTGGTGGCGGAATTTTGAGGTACACTGAAGCAATGTCGGCATTTCCACACGCACGGTATGGCATATGTTCCGATTTTAGATAGAATAATTAGCGAGTGCCGAGTTGATCCAGGCCATATCATTTTCCACCGGCTGCCATGTCATTCCTGCAAACATTATTCCATATGAAATCTGCAGGTGCGACTTAGCCCGACACTATACGTCACGTCACGCAAACATTATTGTTGTGAAATCTGTTTGCACAGCATAGCCCAACCCAGCCCGGCACGCAGATATTATTCCGTGTAAAATCCATGGGCACGGCATGGCCTGGCACGGCACTGCACAGCACGCAAACATTATTCCATGTGAAATCTGTGGGTGCAGCATGGCCCAGCCCGGCAAGGAACGGTACGCAAACATTATTCTGTGTGAAATCTGTGGGTACGGCATGAATCAACCCAGTACAGCGTACAGGTCGGCATGGCATGCAAACATTATTCCACGTGAAATCCATGGGTACGGCATGGCCCAGCATGACATGGCACAACACACAAACATTACTCTGTGTGAAATCCCTGGCCATGTGCATCTACATATTTCACATGATATACAATAAAGTTTGCATGCATGGCATGGCACGCAAACTTGATTCCATGTGAAATCTGTAGATGCAGCATGCAGCATGGCTCAGTGGGGCAAGGTGGCCTGATGGTTAGCATGACTGTTTTATGTGCCAGAGGTGCCGGTACGAGGAATCATTGCTATGGCTGGGCCCATGTGAGCATCCTATGTAAGATCCTTTAAGTTCTTTTAAGATTCTTTAAGTTCTTACAAGAAGAGCAAAACTTACAAGATCCTGTAAAGTTCTGTAAGATCTTGGTACAAGATCCTGTAAGACCCTGCAGGATCTTGTATCAAGATCCTATAGGGTCTTGCACTTAATCTTATGCAATATCCTGTAGGATCCAGTAGGATCCTGCTAAGAACCTGCAGGATCCTACAGGATTCTACAAGATCTTACTTCGTGTAATATCCTGCAGGATCTTGGATTCTACAGGATCTTGTACCAAGATCTTGCATGACCCCTGTAAGAACTTAAAGGATCTTACAAGATCTTATATAGGATGCTCACATGGGGAGCGCCTCAAAAACTAAAAATCAGGCTGGCATACAGAGAACGGCTTGCAAATATTATTGTACGTGAAATCCGTTGGCACGGCATGGCCGGCCCATCCCGGCACGGCAAGGCACACCTGCAAGTTGTACACTTGAGCATTTGGGCCAAGTTTTGTCTCTACGATTTGGTGAATTCTTCCCCTCCCCTTCCTGATACAAATTTGAGCTCCCTTCTTTACAGAAATACACACAGATTGCCAGTTCCAGAAAAATGTGCACACGGTTAAGGTAAGGCGGTAGATTATGTGAACTGAGATTATCAAATCAAGACAACTTGTCTCAAAGTGTTGCCGCGAGACCCTGGATGTGACCGATGGAAGCAGAGACCTTGAATTATACACAGCTTTGGCCCACTCATTACTAACCAGTAGTTCAAGAAACAATGCAAGAATTTCGCGAGATGCATCTCTCTTTTTTTTTTAACTAAAGTGTATCTGACATCACTGGTACAGTTAGCGCTATTCTTACTGATTCTTGCATCTCATTGGCTGTTGAATTTGCTATGCCGATTAGATGAATAGACGTTAAGTTATACTAATATTAATATTATAATATGCACGAATATTAATTGGACGTATGACGAATTGTTTTATTTGTATTAGAGTGCATTACGACTCCTAAATCCAATCGACATTGTATCAGATATGCAACCGCTTTATCGTGTCAACAGACAGTCAGCATCGTCCCACGCTAACATCGTAAAAGTATCATTCTTTTGGTTTCGAAGCAGAATATCACCAACTGTGGCATCATGGGTAATCGCGCCCATGTGTGCTTTATGTCCGGAAACAGCTCTGCTGTAGCTATGACACGTTCTATTGAGGAGACTGACCCAATAGTCAAACGTCCCTGGATGGAAGAATTTGCTGTCTTGGCCAACAGTCCCAAAAGGTCCCGGCAGCTCATTCCTTGCCACGTTATTCATTGGATGGCCTTAGCCATTACGTCATCCAGGGAAGACCACAGCCACACTACTTTTTGGTGAGGACCAATATCCAATCAGTTGCACTTTACGAATCGTTACAATTATTATATTCAAGATTATTGTTTTATCAATTGTGTCGAAGGTTATATCTTCAGTATTCATTGTTCACAAACCATGTAATGGTGTATGCTTGCCTACTGTCAACTGGCCGTTAGTCAGAGGCGGAGTGGCTCAGGTCCCAGGATCCCAAATGGGATCTGCGCCCCCAGGCCATTGGCGCCCCTCTTCTCTATCAGCCAGCTTCAGCTTTCCGATCCTTAATAAAAAATATAAAAAATTCTGTAAAACAAAATACTAATTTTGCCGAGTTGTATAATTTTTAGAAACCGAACTGAATACTAAAACCATCCATCTGTACAGCACATATCGTGGTCATCAAACAGTCTTAATTTTACCACTATCAGGCGTATACCGTAAAACGCCCATGCGATGCAGCTCATTCACGACTTGTCTGCTGCTGTTAGAAGCGCGGGACTGCTGACTCGGCTTCGGCCGGCTGGGCAGCTGACCTAAAGGCACGGGGCACGTAATTTGTTGATACGATCCTGATAGATAACGTTTACGAAAGACGACAAAAAAATGTAAGTATGGTATGGAAACTGTATATAATATTTTTGCACATACGACCATGTTTAAACTTTACGAATTTAACACATTAGTTTGTACATTTTGACAAATAGCAAACTCAAGTAGCGACGGTGCCCCTCCCCCTTGAGGGGGGGTGTATGACCTTTTCGCCGAATCCTATTTCGCCGAATCCCGTTTCGCCAAATTTTAAAGGCCATAGTATCAATTTACCATTAATCGACCAGATTTGGCCTTCCGTCCTGTTCATAGTTGTACAGTAATTTGTGCTCTCCCTCCGAAACTTTTGCTTTTATATGTCTTTCTTTTCTACTGCTATCGTTTACGTTTGTAAATTTTTTCGGCGAAAGGGGAATTCCCGTTTCGCTGAATCCCCTTTAGCCGAATCCCGTTTTGCCGAATTTTAATCCGTGGCTTTATTTTCGGCGAAAGGGAATTCCCGTTTCGCTGAATCCCCTTTCGCCGAAAAAAAATTACAAACGTAAACGACAGCAGTAGAAAAGAAAGACATGTAAAAGCAAACGTTTCGGAGGGAAAGCACAAATTACTGTACAACTATGAACAGGACATAGTATCAGTGGTAAATTGATACTATGGCCTTTCGGTCCTGTCAATATGACCGAGCGGTAGGGCTTTGACCGAATTTTATTGAGTAAGCCGAACAGACACCTCCAAGATTGGCCCATGACCCAAATGCGACCACAACCGACAAAAAATTTCACAGTGGGAGACGGACATTTAGGCGACGGATACTTATGCGATCTGCTTTATCAGTACTGGAACTAAAACTTTACTAAGTTTATTTATTTTATTTTAAATTATTTTATTTTGCGCACTGAAAACCATAAAATAAGCGATTTTATCATAGACTATACACTGCAGGTTTAATGAGTAGTCACGTTAGCAAAAAATTTGAACATGATAGCAAATAATTAACAGAAGTGCATCGTGAAGTACCGGGTGGGGGGAGGGAATAACATTCAGCTACGTTTCATATACAATTCAGTAACAGGAAATTAATGGGATTACATGGGGGATAAGTGCACGACTGCGCGAAAAAAAAACTGCCAGTAATTAATACGCTGTTTTGTCGATGAAACTTCGTGTTATTGTTGTTAGACAGATTCCACATAGTTCACCAGGCAGGGTACGGAGTTGCACCAGGAAAAGACTTCCGTAACCTTCTTGGTACCCGCAAGTTTTGTTTCTGTTTGTTTTCCAACAGAAGCACTTACTTTTGGAATAGGGGAGAGGGAGAAACACCTCTTCAACTCCCAAAATGAGGGCTATAAACATCTGGACACTAGGGTGCGACGAAGGTACACGTTTAGACGATATCGGATGAAAAGGTTGATAAAAACACGAAAAACACCCGAAATTAGCAGAATTCTTTTTAACGTGTCGCCCAAGTGTTCACCCGTTTTGAAAATGATGTTTTTTGCCGCCAAATTCTCGTGATTAATGGTTTGGTAAACATGCGCTTGGTTTGGATTAAAACATTGGATAATATATATATATATATATATATATATGGTAATATGCAGGCTTTAGCATTACCAGTTTGTGCGTTTACTATTTTGTGCATTATTTATGCATTACTATTTGCATCTGTATGAATTAATAAATGCACGTGGAAAGTCAACCATAAAGACGGTGATGCTTACCACTCTTGTTGCTGAGACCAAGCTGGGACAAATAAAACAAGTTATTTTACAATTTTAACCAAAATTTAAACTGTGGCCGGCCTACCAATTTTCTGCTTTCATCCGATTTTCAGCAACTGTTTCTATCGTAAAGGTATTTGTTATGCGAGCAGTAAAAGTCTTTTCAACGAAACAGGTTGAGGTCAGCAGTCAATTACAAGATGGGGAGGAAACAAATTCGTCAAAAATCAGATAGAGCGGAGGACTACTCAATATTTGTGAACGGCGGAGAGGTGGGCAGAAGCTAAATAATTCTCGGAGTTACATATTTCATGACCTACAGACTCATTCAAAAAATATGACCCCCCCCCGCCCCTGCCAACTCCTAATGTTATTTACTAATAGAAAGAAACACCGTAAGTGTGTTGGTTATGCAGTTAAATAAAACAGTTAGTTAGGCCTACTATCCAACAGAACATTGTGGTGTCTGAAACCTTACTGGAAAGCTTGTTTGAATTCCTGTCCTGTTCTTGAATTCGATTCAGTTAAAGTTACCTTAGACTTCAAAGAGTTTGTTTTTGTTTTATTTTAAGAAAGTAGGTAGCATTTTTTTTTTCGAATAAGTACCTACATGGATGTTAACCTGCGTTCGGTGTAGTCATGACGCATTATAGTACACAGCCTGGTGTATACAAAGAAATTTATAAAAAAATGTTTTTAAAAATTTCAAAATTACTTACTATTTAAAATTTGAAACTACTTGAAATTTGTTACGAAATTCCCATACCATGATTTTTTTCGACGAAACGGGATAGAGCGAAACGGGAATTCCCATTTCGCCAAAAAATAAACCTTGATAAAAATTCGGCGAAAGGGGATTCGGTGAAACGGGATTTTAACCAAGGTCTAATTTTCGGCGAAACTGGAAAATTTTTCGGTGAAATGGGATTCGGCAAACGGGTATCCACCTTGAGGGGTACCTCCTGGAGGTCCGGAACCTCCGCCTTTTGGCTGCCAGTCCGCTTCTGCCGTTAGTTATCTGGTTAGGTTTGCTAACTAAGGCTCAAAATCCCCCAAGCTAAATCTCTAAGACTAGCTGATGCTAGTTACCCTTTCGGTCTTCGGCCATTAATAACTCGAATTCTGTTCTGCCCCAAGCCTTTTCTAACTAAAACCTTTTAGATTATTTATTCGGGGATGAAATGGTCTTTCGACCTCAACTTCTTTGGCCGTCGATCAGTTGGCGGGCAAGCAATACGTCCCATTCAATTGCAGCAGATTAAACACTGAACCATATAATGGCTTGAACAAGTTTACCGTTTGCCTTATTTAGTCTCTTGAAGTTCATTCTTATATGAACCATACGTCAGCCAAGCATCTCAGTAAATACTGACACAGCAAAGTGGTGCATTGGCCAGGAATCGAACCCAGGCCACCGCATGGTAGGCGAGCATTCTACCACTAAAGCATAGATTAATGGTATTGTATTGTATTGTATTGTATTGTATTGTATTGTATTGTACTGTGTTGCGTTTTATTGTCTAGGTGACAAAGGTAGGGAATAATCCTATCAAAAATCGAAAATATTGTGTCAAATTCATGAATTGACAGGAGCAAAAAAAAAGTAAGTAACGTTATTCATTTCAGGACAAATGACTTTAAGATCACTTCCTTGGCAAGTCCTGGTTTTGCATTGTACTTTAAACTGAAGTTTGTTTCAAATCCATCGGCTTTACCCGAATGCCGTTCCCTCTTTTCCCTAACCATCAGCTTCATGGGGAGCACATTTATCTAATTAGGACTGTCTATCTTTCAAGTGAAATGACGTATAAAGTCTTTATCGTAACATATATGGGGCTGGGCTGGGTTTTAAGGGACAACAAAGTGTGATTGACTCAGCTAGAGTTTTCATAAGTTCATGCTAGTATACATTTCTACAGAGGCACTTACATTGTCACTAGTTGCCAGTTTGGTATCAGGTGTTACTTTGCTGCAGGCATCGCTTTTCTCCGCAGTTGCGACGTGAAAAAACAGGGCAATCCCAAGAAGAAAAAACGAAAATGTGGAATTCATGGCTGGTGTTTTCCGGAAATCAAAACAACTAGAAACAGGTAAATAAAAACAATTTTTTTTCTCTTCACCTTAGATTTTTGTGCGTCAAAATTCAAGGCTTCGAGTCACTTTAAACAGCTTGTTAGTAACATGTCTTACATATTTTTGATCAGCCGTTATTTTTTAATAAATGAGTGCTATCGATGGACACAAAAGTCTAGTTCATAATGATTCAGAGTAAAAGCATGTTGCCATAGAGCCTACTTTGTCTTCTTTAGTTCTTGAGTTCCTCAACCTGGGAAAGGGGCCGACAAAAGAAAGGATGGACCTTGGTCTAATCACCCGAATCTCGGTTTCGATCTTCGCCAAAAGCTGCACAATCTTGGATGGTTTGTGCTAAGGCTTCGGGTCACTTTTTTTTTTTGCAAATTCTATTGATCTAATCACAAATTACGCGCTAGTTCAGAAACATTTTTATATCAACCGATATTTCAGGGACTCGAGCCTGGACATGTCTTACATTTTTCTAAGGTAGGTTGTTTTTTTTGGCAAATTCTAAACCATGTGTAAGTATCATGTCACCATATTTTGGTCCCCGAAGGTTTTTTTTTTTTTTTTGCAAATTCTATGGCCTCACGTCGCTTTAAACCAATGTTAGTAACAAGTCTTATGCATTTTTGATCACCCGATATTTGATCTTAAGGTTTTGAGTCACTTAAAACCATGTGTACATAATATGTCTTATACATTTTTGATCATCCTATATTTTCTTTACGAATCCTAAGACCTAGAGTCACTTTAAATCACCTAAGTAACATGTCTCACATTTTTTTTGTTTATCACCCTGGATTTTTCTAAGTGCAAATTCTAAGGCCTCGAATCGCTATGTAAGTAACATGTCTTACATATTTTTGATCAACTGTAATTTTTGATACAAATCCTAAGGCCTAAACACTTTAAACTGTGCAAGCAACGTGTGTCAATTTTTTTTTCTTTTTCACCTCACATTTTTGTGAGTGCAATTTCAAGACCTCGAGTTGCTTTAAACCATGTGTAAATAACACGTCTTACATATTTTTGATCAGCCGTCATTTTTGTTGCAAAACCATGTAAGCAACCGGTCTCACATCTTTTCTTTTTCACCCTAGATTTTTGTGAGTACACAGTCTGAGGCCTCGAGTTACTTTAAACCATGTGTGAGTAACACGTCTTACATATTTCTGATCACCAGTCTTTTAAAACACAAATCCTAAGGTTTCTAGTCACTTAAAACCATATGTAAGTAACATCTCCTGCTTATTTTTGATCACCCGTCTTTTAACAAACAAATCCTAAGGTTTCTATTCAATTTAAGCCATGTGCAAGTCATCCGTCTTTTAAAAAGCAAATCCAAGGTTTCTAGTGACTTAAAACCATGTGTAAGTAACATCTCTTACATATTATTTATCATTCGTCT
>JAHWFP010063596.1:0-15918 GCA_023313725.1 Lithobius niger
TTTTGCAGGGTACTGGCAACTGAGTTCGTGGCTTAAAGCAAAGGTTCTGCAATAAAATAATGTGTTGCCATCGTCAGAAACATCAGGACATAGAAAAGTTTTAATATAAGACAATACGTCCCCTGACCAAAGATTTGGTCCTGGAAAAGTCTCTCAACATAGCAGCAAGATTTGTCCTTTTCTGAATTTTGAGGAAGTTACCACGGAGATGTTCTAAGAGTTTCCCAGTCGCCACTGTTGCCCTAAGAGTTTCTCAGTTGCCACTGTTGCCATAAGAATTTCCCAGTTGCCACAAGAATTTCCCAGTTGCCACAAGAATTTCCCAGTTGCCACAAGAGTTTCCCAGTTGCTACTGTTGCCCTAAGTTTCCCAGTTGCTACTGTTGCCCTACGTGCTTACCAGTTCCCACTGTTGCCCAAAGAGTTTCCCAGTTGCAACTGTTGCCATAAACGTTTCCCAGTTGCCACTGTTGCCGTAAGAGTTTCCCAGTCGACACTGTTACCCTAAGAATTTCCCAGTTGCCACTGTTGCCCTAAGAGTTTCCCAGTTGCCACTGTTGCCCTAAGAGTTTCTCAGTTACCACTGTTGCCATAAGAATTTCCCAGTTGCCACAAGAGTTTCCCCAGTTGCTACTGTTGCCCTAAGTTTCCCAGTTGCTACTGTTGCCCTACGTGCTTCCCAGTTGCCACTGTTGCCCAAAGAGTTTCCCAGTTGCAACTGTTGCCATAAAAGTTTCCCAGTTGCCACTGTTGCCGTAAGAGTTTCCCAGTCGACACTGTTACCCTAAGAATTTCCCAGTTGCCACTGCTGCCCTAAGAGTTTCCCAGTTGCCACTGTTGCCCTAAGAGTTTCTCAGTTGCCACTGTTGCCCTAAGAGTTTCCCAGTTGCCACTGTTACCCTAAGAGTTTCCCAGTTGCCACTGTTGCCCGAAGTTTCCCAGTCAGTTGCCTCTGTTGTTCCTTAAGAGTTTCCCAATTGCCATTCTAAACTAGGAGAAAAGCATAAGACTTCAAAACAAAACGCCATAGATAGCACAACATACCCAGTCACGAAAAACTCAAAAATGCCACAATACAGGTAGATCAATGCAGCACAGCAGGAAATTCACTCATTTGAAGCGTATTACGACTTTTCGAACTTATTTATAACCATTCAGCTAGTGCCCACGAAGCCCAGCTATCTTTGGTGGCAAGTATAGGGAGGGTAGGGTTGGCGGTCGAGTTTGCATGTCAGCGTGGGCGCGTGTTCGTTATCGGCTTTGCGTGCGTCCGTCTGCTGGCCCAGGTCTCTTAATTGGCCGTTCGAGTCGAGGCCATTTGGATGAATTCGACCCGTGAGCCGGCCGGACTCGCAACAATTGGATGTATACCGGGCGGCAGACCATCTATAGATTTTTCCAGGAACTCGATAGTAACCGATTGCTGGATGTGTCTGTCTGTCGGTGGGTCGGGGTGAACTAGCCATTCCGTGATTTATCACCTGGTATGAATTATTCCTTCCCCCCCCTTTCCCCATCTACAACAATCGCATGCATACACGAAAGGAGAAGCGACCCTCATCGATAGCCAAATCGCTCCGAACGCCAAAGATATATGCCATCAGAATAATGCCTGCCCGCCTGACCATTATGCCCACTTTCTTTCTTTCTTTTTTTTTTTTTCCGGAAATGTATTTTCTGCCTTAAAGGATTCTGGCAGGAAGGTGGGCTAGGGGAGAACCGCACGTGTTGCAGCCAGATGTGGGCTAACGATGTCCGTCCTCCCGTACAAAGGAGCAACAACGGGCTGTGAAGGAATAGAAAACAGACAAGAGGGTTGCAGACTGGGTTGAAACCTCTGACTGGAACAATCTAATCGAAAAAAGTTTGTTGGGCCGGCAATTTGGTAAAATTGTGATGTGTTCGTGAGAGCTTAAAACTCCACATGGAAATAACGCGAAAAAAACCATGTCCAATATCCACGCAATTGCTGATATTGACTGCATCTCCCCCGAAAACTGTAGTCCTTAGTCAATTGTTGAGTCGATTTTACAGTATACATTGCAATTGCGTACAAGTTTAGAGGTTCCCAACGTTATCTTACATAAATTAGTACACCGAAGATCGGACCCGTTTTACCTTCTAAAGATTTCGTCCTAACTTTTGCAACTTACGTAGAGTACCGCAATGGCTCAAATAACCGAAAGTACCAACACGTATTTCTGTACATTACTTTTATGAATTATTTAATTTTGTTTGGAGACGTTTAAATTGGTCTAGTTTTTAAAGTATTTTGAATCGGTGAAGGCCTTGGAACTGTCAAAATCTGTGACGTGACCTTGCACTTGGAAGACACTGTGTGCACTCACAGACACACCACTGTGTACCAGCTAAGCCTCCACATGACTTACGAACTTACAGTCCACAGTCTGTGTAGTGGTGGCATGGAGTTTGTACACTATACCAGTACACATACTACACAGGCCACAGAGTTTGAGCGGGTACAGTGATATGTGTTGTCAGTGCACAGTGCCTGCAGACCCAGTAACGACCTGTGGATCCACAGTTGCAAGTCAGAACACATTACATGCAGAAAATCAGGAAAAATCCAGGGACGAAGAAACAATTTATAATACGGCAGTACGATGCCACATCACTTAGAATTAATGATAAAGATCTCTGTTAGCATTTCCAACAGCTAATTTTACTATTAAATCAAAGGCAACTTCAAGACAATACTCTTGAAACACAAGACAACACTGTGTACCAGGTCAGCCTCCATAAGACTTGTGTACTTGCAGCACACATTTTATGTGCCTTGTTGACTCACAAAGTACACAGTGATGTTTACTGGTAAGGGGCAAGATGGCCTGGTGTTTAGAACGACCGTCTCACGCCAGAGGTCCCGGGTTCGAGTCCGGCCTCAGCCACCCCAGGTATTTTCGGGAAGAGAATGGCCCTGTGATGTCTCACGCTCATGTCGATTGTGGCATGTAAAAGATCCTAGGAATTTCCGATGGGATTTAACTAGCAACATTGTCCCTCTCTCCTTTTGGTGCCATGGCTAACGCTGGGTGCACGTCAAACAGAGGTGTTTACTCAATGCAAGTGATCTGGGGGCAAACTGGGTAGCCGGTTCGAATCCGGGTCATGCCACTTCGACGAAACGTAAGTGCATAAAGGTGGCTTACTGAACTACGTTATTTCTAGTGTACGATTTTCGCTATTGGCTAATTTCCAATTTTCCTTAATATTATTTCCAGCGATTTATGTCTATTTATTACTCAATGTCGCAGCTAGCCTTTTTCAAAGGGGGTGTAAAGGTAAAATTTAGGCCTCCCCCGCCCCCATAAAAAAAAAATAATTTTGGATTCGTGGTTGTGGCCTTTTTTACAGTAGTTTACGTAAAAATGTGGGACCCATCCTTTTAATTGTAGCCCCCCCCCCACCTTGGGTCCTTGGCCCGGGTGCCTTACTACTTTTTGCACCCCTCCCCCCTCCTTTAATTGTGGCAGTGTGTGTAGGCTACTATCACTGCACATCATCTTCAGAGTGAAGTTTAATAAGTTTGTTTTCTTTGAAACAACCGTAAGTTTCTTTTCCTGGAAATGGTTTTACCAAAACAAAAGTATGGTGCGAGATTAACGTCAAATATCGACCACATATAAACCAGATTGAAGTAATATGCAATGCGTAAGACTGATGCTGTCTTTGCACCATACTAATCGCTCGATGAGCAAAGAAACACACAGTTTCTACAAAGTATTTAGCATGTATATGATCGGTATCGATTCTATTTGTCCAAAGGTAATATCGGTAATTCCTGAACGTGTGTGTAGAAATTCAACTTTTCAGTTGTAGATCTATCTTTACGGTCCTGATTCCGAACAGCAACAAAGATACGACGTTAGAGGGACACACACACAAAACCCTCACGCCGATTATTACTTAAATCCCCATAGAACGATCCTTGAAGAGCCTTTGTGCCATGCTAAAACTGGTGTCTTTTTCGCTACTAGTTTCATTACGGATAAATCTGACAGGCCATTTCTCCACATATTGATGATTAACCTCATGTCTGCCGAACGGCTTTTTCCACCATAAAACGATAATCTCAGCACAACGATCGATGCCCGACCGACCGACCAACCAGCATGCCTTAGCACTCTATGACCAGATCTATTTTGTTAGGTGCAGAAACGAGCAAGTAACACTTTTAACCGTTTCACTGAACATCAAAAGACAAATTATACACTCTGAATCGGACACTGTGCACTCGTAGCATTGTTTACCAGCTCAGCCTCCACATCATGAACATGCTGGCGTTCAAAACCTCATGATGAAAGTCCCTGATTTTTCCAGGTTTTCCAGACGAGTTCTGATATTTTTCCCTGATGTTTTTTTTCGGTCGAAAGGCGATGCAGTGCAGGACTACAATGTTTTTGTCACATTTCACTCAAATCTCAATAACTACATCAGATCGCTTTGCTAAATGAAAAAAAAAATTGCACTGCGGTAAAGGGTAGGACTAGAGCGGTAAAGAGTACGAATGTCGTAATCTGAACAAAACTAGAAACACACTTATAGTATACGCGGTTTATCTTGAGTCCTGCAGTATTTTATGAGCGGCTACGTTTTCCTGGAGGGGGCGGGATTAATCAACGGCCGCCATTGTTTTTGTAACCACCTCGGATATCAACAAGGCACTCTGCTACCAAAAATATACAATTGATTATCTGTGTCGTTCAGCGGCGAACTCAAGATAGGCCGCGGACACTATAACACTCAACGCCCAATATTACTAATGCCTACTTTTTTGGGTTTATTAAAAATAAAATAAAGATAAAATTTTAACTGAAATAAAGTGAAGGTTTTAGAAGTAAAAAAAGAAATAAGAATTAAATAATCTTTACAGAGGAAAAATACTTTCCTAAAAATGTGAAAATTCCCTGAATTTCATTATACGTTTATCAAATACCTGATTTTTCCATTACTTTTCAGACTTGATAAATTCCGGTTTTCCGGTTTTACCGGTAATTCGTGGGAAGCTGAGCTGGTACACACTGACCTGTATGCAAGCGTCTTCGAAAACAATAACTATAAACTATAACTCGCCTAACAAATAATCTGTTAGTCTCGAAATACCAGTTTCTAATTTTGTGTAACCACATATTTAAGCAAAACCTAAGAATATAATTGCTTACACACTTAAGCAAGTTGTTTAAATGAAAGCCTAAAGTTGCCCCTTTACCGGCTTTGTGGCTAACCCCATCCCCCCTGCCCCCACGAAAACCGAAAACAATTTCTTCCCTAACGAGGATGGCGAGATCTGTGACGGATCCCAGAAAACCCTAAACTAAGTGAGTATGCACGTCCGAATGGTTAGAGCCGTGGGCTCGAAACCTACTGGACGCCAAATCCAATGGCAAGTCCCAACACAACTTATAAAGAGTTATGTTATCTTAAACGACAAACTTCTATTTATTTTGGCGGGTTTATTTATTCCGTTTATTCCCCTGGTTGGCTTCTCCCTTTACCAGAAATTTCTTCTTCTCAAAAAAAAGTCTGAACGTAATGTACAAAATTGAGCCGGTTCAGCCACACGAGCATTAAGTTGCTTCGGGTGACTTTTAAGGCTCAAAGAAATACATTTAAAAAAAAATTGCATCTATCGATCGAGGGTACAAGAGGTGAGTAGATAAATGCTAAACAAATCACGTTAATCTAAAAACAAAACGATAGAAAAAAGGCAATAGTTTAGCCTAAAAAATCTACTAGAAGCCACACATTTTTATACATTTTTTAAATTTTGGTACCAAATGATGGAAATCAGAAAATGACTACAAAGAGGTTAATCAGTAACACCTGTGATTGTGGCTGAGAACTGAGTACGACTAGATAACACCTGTCACGAATGAAAATCGGCCCTATTACAAAATAACCTCCCATCTTACTTTATAGCAGTCCTATTCCATTTACTATTTTCACGGTCAAATTCAACATTAATGTAGACAGGAGTATATGAAGAGCAACGAATAACAATCGCTAACTGATTCAGTATACTTATTACAAACATATTTACGTTGCTTTTTGGACTATTTGTCATACAGCCTGAGCAAGAATTGAACCCATCGACCTTTAGAGACCAAAGGCCAAAGCCCTATACCGCTCAGCCAAGCTTATTTCTTTATCACTTAATCTAGCCCATTTGGCTTTCAGTTCGGTTGATTCAATATACTCTTACGTTTAACCGTATCACGTGATTCTTTGATTCTTTTCGATCGTAGCCAGTACATTGAAAATAAAATTCGACCGGCGCCAGCGGAGCATGCCCTTTTCGGAGAATGCCCTTTTTTGTAAAAAAAAAAAATTGGCCGTTTTGTGCCGACATTTCCTGGTGTGGCAGTATCAGAAAAATATATACCTGACAGCCTAAAAAAGGCCTGAAAAGGGGTTAAAGTCCCAGAAAAAAATGTTCACTAAAACCTACTATGCCCTTTTACTAAAAGTTGGTCCTGCCCTTTGGGGGATCCGTGCATTCTACTGACCGGAGCTATAACTAACATCTTAACTAGCATCATAAGAAATTCGCAACTTTTTAAAACTCACCACAAGTAGAGAATGCATTTTGGGAACACAACTTCCACACAGCAATATACCACTAACATATCGAAACAACTCTATAATAATAATAAAAAAAAAAAGTTAATATTTTTTAATCACTCGCTTTCCCTTCGCTTCCTTTTGACAAGGTTTTAACAGTCAAAGCTTTTATTTCATATATATTTTTTTGTAAGTTATCGTAATGCAGACAAACGGTCACACAACAAAGATTTAGCAGACTGCTAATCTCCAAGCAAGTCGGGATGCGTGCGTGGTTTACCTTTCAGCTTCACCCCAACAATACAATGTTACCTGCAACCACGTAATACCCCTTCCCCCCCCCCACCCCCTTTCCCAGCTCCAACCCGGGAATAGTCCTGACTGCACGCGCATGCATCCGGCTGACCAAAAGCGCGTGCCTGGCGTCGGCGTGTAATTACATGAGTCGTGGGCCGAACGCAATTTCTGCTTTGTGACATCGCCATCATGTGTAAAGTGAATATTGCCTAATGATGGACGGACGGATCGCCTGATGGCCTTCATTAATGGTTGCCAGCCAGGCCGGGCTATAATGACCTCATGGATGGCCAGATCAATGCCTAACTCGCCCAACAGATGCCCACGCCAACAACAATAATATAATAGCCAAATGTGAAGCTTGGTAACGCTTAGATATTCAAGTTTCTAGTATTGGATATTTCGAGGAGGATCCGTGACTTGGCATTACGCTGCCACGAAGCAACAGCCCTCGATAAAACTTAAGACTTAGGGTGTATAGATCTGCTGAAATGCCCTTCTCAAAGGATGCTTTGAAACAACAGTGAAGTTA
Source organism: Lithobius niger (assembly GCA_023313725.1). NCBI lineage: Eukaryota > Metazoa > Arthropoda > Chilopoda > Lithobiomorpha > Lithobiidae > Lithobius > Lithobius niger. The sequence continues at coordinate 7,411 of JAHWFP010063596.1, forward strand.
GTTTCACGGCAATAGCAAGGACGTATCATCGCTGGGCACGGAAAACGACATTTTCCAAGTTTTAAACCCACTTCGCATTGTCACAGCGCTTTGTTTACCTTTACTGCCTCCATGTTTAACACACTTTTGAACCTTTCGCAAGAAAAAGAAAGGCAGTAAAAACCAGGTTATGGCCCTAGCGAATCTACTCTCTATTCTCAAGCAAATCTGACTTTCAGTCTTGACCGCCAGTGAATTGCTGAATTTGTCAAAAGAGGGGTCTTCGAAAAGGGATTTTTGTGTGGGGATGTGAAAGATTTTCACTTACTCACCTTCCATTTACCCAGCCTTTCAACTGCATATTCCATCAATTGACCGAAAAAACTGCAAAAGGAAGATGTGCCGAATAGCCAGCAGAAATAAATGCTGCTTCACTAAATTTCATTTGAAACGTAAAACGAGAACATTATGCGTGTCAACCCGTCAAAACTGACGGAGTTTCAGAGCGCATGTCCGCTACAGCAGTAGGAGCAGGCCTGTGAGCTACTGTCTTCGTCTACCTTAATAGCATTCCATGTTGCTGCACCTGATACATAACACTGCTAGGATAAATAGGGCGACAGAGAAAGTAACCTTACTCTTTCCATTTAATTTGTCCGGTGGTATCTAATTAAATGGAAAGAGTAAGATTAGATTATAACACTTGTCCGGTGTTATATAGTGTTCTTATAATTTGTTAGTATTTTTTTCGAATCGCCAAACCAAATAATTCTATTGTTAACCAACCATTTGCAATGCTGGTAGAACCGCGGTTTATTTAATCCCAATTATCCATTCCCAGTGAGGGCCTAACAGCCCCAACAACAAGAGAAATGCTTCCACTTACCAAATCGATTACTTTCGTCATTACCATATGACGTCACTTCCGCGCTGCTCTGATTTCACTCACCCATCCTTCCCACCAGGTGGATGCAGGTGTTGTTTCACGGGCCCCCGTCATTAGCCGGCCGGTCAATACCAATCGGAAGCGAGGCAAGGATGGGTCAAGGCAGGCCGCCTGGTCCTTTCCGCCATCATTGGCTGATTGAGTTTGTCCGAAGAGAAGTGCGTCCGTGTGAAGCGAGAGGGTTGAAACGACTCACGGGGCAACGCCATTTCCCACAATGCCCTCAGGCGACCCCTTCCGAAGCATTCACGATGATCCGGCAGATTCTGGTCCATTTACACTTTACTCAATAAAGCTCATCGCATGAACGCAAAGGTGTCACACCTGCTACTACCATCTAGTAAGACAACTGAGTCTGGAATCTTCCGTTTGCAACCTCAAATCATTGAAGGGGATAAGCGACCACGGGAGATTTGATGACTAAAGAGTAACCTGTGAGGTACGCTCGTTCGTTAAAGATATTAACTCCAGTTACGTGGTTCGTTAATTCTTTAAGTGTCGACGCCATAGGGTTCACTCTTTGAGATGTGTGTAACCGTGTATGCACATTCTTTGAGATGTGCGTTATTCTTTGAGATGCGTGTCACGTATGTTCATTCTTTGAGATGTACCAGGGTTCAGACAATTTTTTTAATTCTCAATTTCCCTGACATTTCCAGGTTTTTCAGGTGCATCCAATGGGAATTTCCAGGTCTTCACAAGATGTTTTGTTAGGGAAACATGCAGTAGCTAATGTCTTGATTAATATTTGTACGAAAATAATCCAACATCCCAGAAAATCGCTGTTTAGAGACTAGTCCAGACGGGACTAAACGCATTTTCAACACAGTTGTTAGTTCTAGCCTAAGATTGGTTTATTGAAGTTATATCGAAACTACTTGAACATATTAAAGCACAAATTTAAATATTTGCTATGCTAGCTTATTTCTGATCTGCTAATTCAATGGAACTTACAGATCAGACACAAAGGCATTTTTTCAAATTACCCTGTCTTTTCCCTGATTTTCAAAAAAAACTCTTGTTTTCCCTGGAATTTCCCTAAGATTTTGGCTCTATTTTAATTTTTCCTGAAATTTCCAGGTTCTCCTGGTTTTCCAGGTTTTGTCTGAACCCTGTGTACGTGCAAGCACGTAAGCTAATTCTTTGAGATGTGTGCAACCTTGTATTCTCAGATCTGTGTAACCTAATACGCCATTCTTTGAGTTGGGTTTAACCACATATGCTTAATTTCTGATTCTTTTGAGATGTGCGTAACCATGCAGCCCATTCTTTGAGATAAGGGTGTAACCACGTATGGTCATTTCTTTAAGGCATGGCACACTTTTCTTGATGGCCACTCTTTTTGAAACATGAAACCTTTTTTTCTCTAAATACCAGTATAGCTCCCTTGATTTTTCGGTAAGTGGTATGATCCGTTCTTCGAGTGACAAGATGCAACCCCGCCAGATCTGGGAATCGGGCCCATCCTTACAATTGACTTGGCTGCCAAAATTGCCTGCGACTGTTATACTTTACTCATAGCATCTACTCCTAGTTTCTTGCGTAAGAGAGTAAGAATGAATGCTAGGCTACAGCAGATGCAACCTCCTCCTGACTCCCATTGGCAGAATATTTGTATGATTTTGCCGAATATTAGTATTTTGCTGAACTTTCGAAAAGTTCAGCTATTGACTATAATTGGCAGCAAAACCTTTAATTCTGTTTTACGTTTCTTCAGTCAACATTTTGAACACCTTCCAACTCATGTGGGCGTGGGTCGGTATGATTTCATCAGCAATTCTTCGACCGACCAAATGAAAAAAAAAAAGAAGTAATCCGAAATTAAATGAAAAAAACGGTTTAGTTTTATTAATTAGCTTACGTAATTTCGCCTCCTTTATTTCGCCAAAATCCTCAAACAATCGTTGCGTTTAGTCACATGCGTATAATTCTGGCTCCTTTTTTTTCCCCTTTACCCAAGAAAATTTATGTCCAAGAAGATTTATTATCGAAAAAGTCACTATGTTTGCTGAAAACTTCGTCCAGCACTTTCGGTTCCATACCGAAGGCTTTGTGGATGGGCCCTTCCCCCGACCCCTTATGGGGCCACCACTCCCTTTTCCCCAATGCTTAAAAATTAAATAAAAAAAAACAGTAAACGTCGACTTAAAAGTTGCAAAACTTCACCTTCTAACCCCTCTCATAAATCCTTCCATTTTACGTAACGCCTATATCGAGTTCTTTTCGCAAGCATTGTGTCCACTCAAAACCCGCCCTCCCCCTGGACTTGATGACCCCCATCCCCTTCCTCCCAACCCCACTCTAGCCATGATGGAGAAGGCGGAGGTGGACCCCAATGAGTCTCGCTGGCCATCGTCCATTGATGCCTTGGAAAAGAGGTGGTGGGCGCGAGTGGGCAAGGTACTGTCCACGCGCCCTCCAAAACACCCCATTCAACTGGGGTCAAAGGGTAATCGACTGGTCCTGGCTATGAACGCCGGCCAATCATGGACCTGGCATCAACTGACCACCCGCGCGATCCACCAAAGGACGGGGCAAGTTATGTTTCCTCATTAGCGGTGCCGCAAAAACAAGGAAACATGGCGGCCGGCTTCATTGGCCCTTCCTGTCCCAAGCAAGTGGACGTCGGCCGGACGGTAAGGGGAGGGCAGACTGAGGTCGGGGAGGGGGGGGGGGGAGTCAGACGTCTGTAACAAGTGTCCTGCGTGGGTGGTAAAATCTCACCAATGCTGAACCCAAGGTAGGCTATCGTCTTATGATTTGACTTTTGTTGAGAATTTGACGCCGTCTATCCAATTTAACTAAGTCGTGCAGTTTAGGTTACTACATATTTTCCACGACATACTCTATTAGTTTGATGCAACGAAGGTAAGTATGCCGTAAAACTAAAGCAAATGTTATTTATTTTCATTAAATAATAAAACGAACTTAAAAGTACATGTAGTGGACGGCAGATGGGAATTAAGTTGCCTAGCCTCCGTAATAACGAACAGCATAACGATCACTATTCACCATTCCCGTCATTTTTGACAGGTACACAACCAAAGTGAGTGCAATTAATTAATTCAGCAAAACCGTGTCATATAGCCTACAATAGAACAGTGGGAGGCATCGTCTTTAAAACATCCACTCATCCAACACATTAGTTACTAAAATAAACGACGCACCCCCTCCCCCGCACCACCACCCTCCAACTATCAACTAAACAGACCGAAACGCCAACTCGGTGCATTTCGCCCAGCTTTTTGTCGTAAAATTTAAAATTCCAGCTATAGTTTTAAAAACCGCATACGGAATCACGGATAATGCAATCACTGTAGCATATTTGTGTGAAACGTTGCTTCTTCATGCAAAATGCAAAGATCTGACCACCAGCATATTTCTATAAATTCTTCCCATCTCCGCATTTAAGAGAGAGAGACATGCGGACAATTCGAACGATACCATCTTGTTTTATACGCTACTTTCCAGAATTTACGAAACGAATTATTTCATGACCTTAACCTTGGTCACATTATACGACACTACTTGTACATTTTCAATGAGGTGGACGACAGAAAACGGCCACTAAAATAAGCGATAGCCTTGCTATCCGTCCAAAACTTCGTAAAAAGTTGAATTCGTAACGCATTCCAATTTCAAAACGCGATTGGAATCTCTGAATGGCCATTGCGTATTGCAGCTACAAGAAGCCATTCGAAAATGAAAGAGCAAACACAGACGGCTTCTGCACAGAAGAATGCTTTTAAACTAAATGTAGAAGTCTGACCCATAACTAAAACTGAGTCGCCCGTACAATTAGCAATTAGAGTGGGTTCCGTAAAATGCTACAGTCAATAATAATATTCAACGTTCAACTTCGCCAGTCATAAAGATACTGATAAAGTGGTGTCATGTGACCCCAGCACGAAATTGTAATAGTCTAGCAAGAAAAAGGAAGCCTAAATTCCGAGAATGAGTATCAACGATTTTGATCTATTACTTCACGAAAACTCCACAATTTATTTTTTCACGATGGGTTTTTTGACCACGAGTTTTTCACCCAGTGAGGCCCTTTCCAGGGTAGTGAACGTTACAAGGAATAGGTACATCGCACAACCATCCGATGCAACCCTTTCGTCCTGACTGGGAACCGAATGATGTCTACAGCAGAAATTTGTCCATGGCTGACTATGCAAGTTCTGACACAATGGAAAACTGAAAAATGCCGCCCATCGACACCTATAGATACTTGTAAGATTCTCTCAAGAGCGGTTAACAGAAAAAAAATCCCTCACTATTCACGAACTGTGTCCCAGTTCCGTCAGGGCTCACACACATTTTTTTTCCTAAATTTTAGATTTTTAAATGTACTCTTGTCTTGACTCCAGGCTTCCCCCAAGCCTGATTTGTTTTTCTGTTTACATGTTTCTTTAATTAAGGGTTCCTCTTGAAAATAAATCAGATGTGATTCGAAACGTCGAGGCTAACGTTCTCACTCAACACCTGATTAGCTCCTTCTGTACATTCTGAATTTTGATGTTTTTTTTTACTATTCACGCACATCCCACGCGTCAGTAGTGTTACTAACATTTACGTATAGCATGAATGAATAGCAAAACCGTCTAAGCATGCCCAGACCAGAGAGAAAGGTTCCACCGGGAAAAAAATACACAACTTTTATTGTATTTACTTCTTTTTTTCACGTAGGAACTCGACATCTCCTGGCCTCGAGCTTCTAAAATTTCACTGGCACTCACGTAAATCACAGTTATGACATTTATGGATACCAGTTTTGCGGAGTGGTCTTAAGCACCATGCTGGTATTCCCTTTTTCTGGCCCGCCTGACAAGATTAATCCATCAACAGGTGACCCAACTACCATGCCGTGGCATGAGCAACCTACTTGGGTAAGGAACCAACTAGCTGAATGGGTCTTGGCTTGGCCACAGTAGTTTTCAGAGCCGGTCTCAACAGCTTGGCTACGATTTTCATGTCAACTGGTTTAAAAAAATGTGCCATATTGCGTGTGGTTTTTGAACGAGCGTGAAATAAAATAAAATTTTGAAGCACAGCATCGCGAGTGGCGGCCTCAACTTCTAAGCGTTTGACAAGTTTTTAGAAGTAGACTAACCGAAACAACGCCCAGTACGTTTTTTTTCCCTTGCTGGAAGCCCCCCCCCCCCCCGTCTCGTCGACGTTCCTTTAACAATGGTTATGTGCGCGGGAGTCAGTACACTATCCTACTAGCCCTGTAATTATTGGCGTGTACGGCTCCCTGCATTGTTCTACAGACAAGCTGTCGCTTCTTTTCCTTGTCGTCGTATTGTTGTTGTAGGCAACCCACAAGTGACAGTCATGATATCTATTCAACTTAAGATCTTAGAAAACGGACACAAACTTTAACAGTAGCTATTCGAGCAGTAAATTCCTGCTCTTATATGCTTTGCGACACCTTGTGGAGCTAAATATGCAAACCCCCCTACCCCTACCTCGATTTCCCCTTCATCATTGTATCTTATCCCCTACCCCACTAAGTACCTCCTGAATAAATATTATAGGGTTAACCTTGGTGGCTTTTTCTTGGGTTACTGATATCGCTACTTTCTAAGACCGGCACATTTTGGAAACTTTGTTTCTTCCCCTATATCATTTAAGGTTTTGGGTGGATTTAGCCGACTGCATCCCAAGGAAAACAGCAAACTTCCAACATTGACAATCGACGAACGAAAGTGCTCGTTTAACAACACCACCGTATAAGGGCCTTCAACATTGGTTACTACAATAAAATGTAACTCGGGAGTGTTCAATTCGATAATACAAGCGGTATCAATATAATCAGCAACGACAACGTTTGCTTGCAATAATAATTGGTTGTCGAAGTCTTATTTCCCGCACTACCGCCCTCTGTTGGGTATAAAAAGGAACGAACGTTATATGCGGTCCACCAAACTTCATTATATTTATCTCACGATATTTTGTCAACATTAAACTTGTGCCAGCGAATGAGTGATGTTTTTCCCTCGAAGCACATAAAAGCCGCGGGAAGAGGGGAGGGGGGGGGGGGGGGGGGGGGGGGGTTGGGAGGAGGGGAGCGATGAAGGGCGACGGAAATATGTTGTAGTAAGAGGGGTGTATTAGATCCACACACACACACACCCAACACACGATGTGCGATGACTACCATAAGGGCGTCGCGATCACAGTAAACACATTTGGAATTACGGACACAAAAATGGAATTACAGTCGGGTGGTGGAGATACGCAGCCGCGGATAAAAAATGGCCGGTCCGACAGCCACAGAATTAAAGTCACCACCGCACCATGGAAATGTCACGAAAATTGTTGATGGTTAGTAATATCTCCTCTATCAGACGACGAGTCGCGACGGAGGGGTCAGTCGACATCGTACAAGAGAAGTTGACAGCAATTTCTGTTCGAAAATTCCACTCAACGAACTGTACGCGGTCCCACTAGTTAGCGTCGTTCAATTCCAGAATCGAATACTTATAAGCTCGCTAAAATGCCTCGTTAATCCCTGACAAAAAGAATGATAATGGAAATTAGGCATGGGATATGGGTCTAAATGAGGAAACACTGGGATATTTTCGACGTGGCATCGTTTATAACAACGTTTTCTGATTTAGAGGGGTGCTAATCAGAGACACCGTGAGCAGGGGACAGCATCGTTGCCGTTTGCCGCGTCCACACACAAATACGCGCACGCAGGTATGCAGCAGCGCCGCCCGCCCGCAGTGTGGTGGCAGACATTGTTAACATAAGTATGGCGAGAATGGCGTCAGGGTCAGCGCTTAGGCCGCGTGCCCGTGCCCGGGCGGAGGCCATTATGACGCATTCTTCTGCATCCTTCGTCGGAATTTGGTTATAGACCGTCGTCACAAAATGAAACTTTTATTACGAGCAAATAAGAGAGCTGACAGGACGGCACGGAAGGTAGGCAAAAACACAACCACAAGAAATGCCCACTTTTTTTTTTTTTTTTTACCGTTCTCTTTCCGCTTTCGTTTTCATCTTTGAGAAGCAGTAGAAGTTGTCCAGCGAGTTGCCCAGGACAGCAATGGAAGACTTAAAAAAAAAAAAAGCCGAAAATGCTAGCAAAAACGATACATAAATTAAATACGGATGCCACATTGCTTTAGTTTCCGTTAAAAAATGTGAAGAGTGCTGGAGTGAATTCAGTTCGACATCAGTCTCACAAAGCAGTCAGAGCCTATCTTTTTATCCTAAGATCGGTCGCCAGTTCAATTGAAAAATGTACTTGGATTGAGCTCTTCTGGTCAGGAACCAGACAGGGGACCTTGGGTAAGTCCCTGGTACACTTACCCATCAGAAAAGGCCCTCCGACAGAGTTAAAGACTGGTGCTTGGACTTTTCGTCCCCGCACACTTCGTCCTCGGAAAATTCGTCCCCCATCAGTTGGAAGAAGCATTTTTCTCAATATTTTCCCTCCCCAGAATCAACATCCTACAGTTCTGAACAAAAACATACGCAGTTTCATTCTTCGCGTGCTGAATTCTGGCAATTCTGATTGGGAGGGTAAGGATGTTTATCGTTCCTACACAAAGCACTGCCCCGGGGGGGGG
>JAHWFP010063597.1:0-17574 GCA_023313725.1 Lithobius niger
ATTATCGCCCTATAATACTGATCTCTAGTGATAACGAAGTACTCTTCCCAAGTTAATAGACGTCTTGTCGTTGTTTGCGTTGGATCGGGTGAAGGTTGTGAAATAGAGGTCAGTCATCCACTATAAAGAGGGAAAAGTAGTATCACGGTCGAGCATCCTGTCTGCGCAATGGCCGGACAAGTATTATGAATGAGATAAACGGCTTCAAAAATTTACAGCGTATTATGAAATTTAATAAAGATTCCACGATTTTTTTTAAATATATTTGTTTTACCTCTATCAACAGAGGACGCCACAGTCGTTGTTTCGGAAACAAAAGCCGCCAATTGATTTGCAAGTTTTTTAAAGAAAAAGTCTGCAATACATTACAGTATTGGCGATGCAGTACCGTTTGTTAGACGAATGGAATTAGACGGTTCAACGACTGTGGTGCGATTATTACCAGAAGAAATCAAACAAAAGTTAAAAAAAAAAAAAATTGGGTAGGGCAGCATGGTTGGTGTATTGGTTGAATTGTTTATTGCAAAACAAAAACTAACTCGTTTGACGTTTAAGGTGAGGTTTAACTGATTCGAAGTAAAAACAACAAAGGAACATGAATAAACTTTCGTGCAAGGTTTCAGAAACTGCAATGTTGACATTGTATATGTAGTCCACATGAAACCTTGCTGCTGTATTCAACCACATAATACGTAAATAAAAGTAAAACCAGCGCCCAACTTCCAAATATTTGGGCGCCTAAGTGAATAATGTATGTTTTGTTTCGTTGTGTTTAGATTATCGAGTATATTGTACAGGGACGACGCTAGAAATCACTTTACTGGGGAGGCGTCAGTGGGGCAACAATTTTAGCCAGGGGGCGAACCGAAAGTTCTTCTTTTGTGGTTCCCCCCCCCCCCTTCCCCCCCCAAAAAAAAAAAAGAATAAAAGTAAAAACAACACTTGCAATTCTCTTTATACATCAAACGTTCTTAGCTTTTTTCTACACCATTTTTTGGGAATGTTTTTAAATCCAGATGAAAAAAAGATGATTTTACAACTCTCACAGTAACAACTAGTCTAGGCTCCATTGATATGTCTTCCTGTCACTGTGAAAGAAACTAACGTAGTTTTCTTAATAGGTAACCAAAATGTTTCTTTATACGTTTGATTTTGATCTGATGGTGGGGAGGGGGGGCGCCAGGGGGGACGGCCAGTAATTTAGGGGGGCGAGCGCCCCTCTCGCCCCCCCCCCCCTTATCGTCGTCCCCGATATTGTATTTTTTATGTTTGTAAGATTTAATAGCAGTTTTCGTGGAGGTAATGAAAGGTGCGTACACACGCAGCTACACACATTCGCCTAAGTTTTTAACTCAACTTTTTAGTATTCTTCAGTCCAGTTTTCTCCATTCTGTTCAGCATCGTATTGATGATACATGATGATTATTTTTTTAGAATTTTCAGCTATATCGTTTAGTTAAGGACAAGGTACCAGTCATTAGCTGATCTATCGTGTGCAAAAATAAAAATGGTAAAGGCATTTGACTACAGCGGTAAGGTTTCACGTGGACTAAACAGTACAGCAACACTGCAGTATCTGAAACCTTACAGGACAGTTTATTTGTGTCCCTTTGTTGATGTGACTTCGGATCAGTTAAACCTTACTTTAAACATCAAACGAGTTCGTTTTTGTTTTCTAATTCATGGTACTTTGGCATACCATGTTAGCCATTTGTACTACTTGTTAACAATGTAGATGAGCATCCCTTACCTTCCCTAATGTAGGTCCAGAATTGGATTCTCCCGTCATTCGTATACCAGCACACCTCTAACAGTACTGACCCTATATTAAATTGCATACGTCCTACTGAAAGATTTCGATTTCGTAATTGCAGAAACAAACGCAAAATGTAGGCCTTACGAACTGCGGAAAACTCTCAAGGCAGTGTACAGTGATACACATCATTGTACCCCGAGCCTCTTCACGTATTGTGTTTTGTGTGTGCCAAACTTGTGTGAGAGGGTTCATTGCCGCTACGTATGCCATGAACTGTCAGTGCACATTCTCCGCAAGTCATGTCGAGACTGAGCTAATATGCACATAGAATTGTATTTTTAGTGCACGGTTTAGAGTGTACAAAGCAAGCTGCATTGCCTAGCTTTAACTGCTTTAATCGACCTGTCAAGATAAAAAAAGAAATATAAGTCCTAAGACTTGTGCACCATTCTTTTCTATTTTTTTTTTAAATTATCTTTATCTCTAACACCAACAATCAACGCAAGTCGTGAAATGTCATGATGTATCCAGAATATGCACTCGAGATGAGTGACGTTTCACACTGAGATACGAGCCAAACTCGTCTAGAAGATAAATGCGCGACCTAATCTTTATTTTCTGGGGGTCTTGGTGTGGGGTGTGAGTCATTCGTATCGTATTCATGGGGTTTCAGCGGGTATTCAGGGTGCTCCCGACTGTAGATTTAATGGCCCCATAATCCTGCACAACCTTAGTGACGTCAACTGGCATATTGTAATTAATGCGCCACTGTGTTACTAACAATTATTTTATTGGCGGAGCGAGCGAAGCGTAGCCTGCAACTGACACCAAATTGCAAAATGTTGGTTGGTTGCAGTTTTGTAGTCTGGGTGGATCCCAAACGAAAGGTCGGACTGGAATAAAATTTGTCAAATAGATTTAACCTCCACAAGTAATCTTGAGTTCTAATTTGCCGTAAAATCGATGAATTATTTCAGATGAACGTACGCTTTTTCGAATTTATCAATCTAACACTCACCATTGTAACCAATAAAATTACCAGTCTTAGTGTGTCACACCAGGAACTAATAAATTGAGTGTTATTTTTTTTAACTATCGCTTCTTATTCCATCCCTTGTCAAAATCTCGTCTCGGAAAGAAGCTGTGGGTTTCATTTCCCGGATCCAGGCTGGATCCCCAGAGTCTAGACCGGCTGTGGGTTTCATTTCCCGGATCCAGGCAGGATCCCCGGAATCTAGACCGGCTGTGGGTTTCATTTCCCGGAATCCAGGCCGGATCCCCGGAATCTATCAGGGCCGAAAAGAATCAACTTTTCGGCACACGTGTGTACTGACGTTGAGTTAGGAGGCAAAACGCGATTTCTACCTCAGTCGGCCTTGACTTGAAGTAGCCATCTGCTTCACCGTTTCACGCTGTCGAACGCTGTTGCAGACGGAGTTGCCGCATGCCTGGAGTACTCTTAGTGGTATTTTGTCGCACGTATCGATTGGCTGAAAACCTATTCAGCCTATTTTTGATGTAAATTATCTCAGAAAATTGTCACAACCAGTCGCATGGGCCGCATGGGGGTCCACACCCACAAAGAGAGATGCAACATGTGATAATATCAACATGGAATAATGTTGCTCGGGTGTCCTAACTGGTGCTATGAACATACATATAATGGGGAAAGTCTGGAAAACCTTGAAAAATCAAGGAAATTCGCAGCTCTGGAAACGTCAAGGAATTTAGCTAAACGTTCCAAAAATTATGGAAAATATTGGAATAAAAAATTAAAACAAGGTTTAAACCAATTCAGACTTGGTGTAGATAATAGAAGTTAACCTACCATTAAATTGCTGCTAAAGCTGACTTGAAGTAGTAAGCAAACTGGGCTGACACTGATGACATAGTTGAAAGAATAAGACAAGTGTGAGGTTGTGAAACGAACTAAGAAAAATTACGAATCTATAACCAGCTAGGTGAGTTGTACTCTGCTGGAGGGGCAGAGGTGTGCTCCATTATTTGATTTAAAGCATTGAAAGGCAACTAGAAAGTGGTTTCACCGTAAATTATGCAATCCTTCGTGAGAACCTAGTGGTGCTAGTGGCATTCAGTTAACGAAGTTACCAAATCTTTGCTGTTCGCAAGGAAGAGTTAGTAAACGTTAGTTGGCGCAATAAGGATGAGGTTGAAGTAGTATAAAATTGGAAAACAACCTGCCGAAAATTAACAGTAAATAAAGAAATTGAAGTAGACTGGTCTAAGTAAGTGACAGAACTGGAAAATGATAAAATAACTTGTTGGGCTTGATTTAAGAGAAAGTATTGGTTTTTGTACCACGATAATGTGCTTAAAACACCTCCATTGGTTTGCCAATGCACTGTACTGGACTAAAGGTTGTTAAAATAATGTCACATGCTAAATGTATTTATTTTCACCCCCAATTCTTTTTTAGTGTGGTTGGACGTCTAGGCCCATTGCAAAAATACCAAAATTGGCTTAGAAAAATAGGTCTGGAAGAACATTAAAATTGCCCTGGAAAACCTCGAAAAGTCATGGAAATTTATGATTCACTGTTGGGGATAATTAGTGCGTCCGGGAACCGCCCCAATGCAAACCCCACAGTTTAGGGACAAGCTCTAAAACGTGCCGTGGTGGTAGTCTAGGGGTTGCAGGAATTCCAAATTTACCTTAACTGATGGATCAAGGCTAGAAGTCGTGGTTCAGTTTTGGTGTTGGTTTAATATAACATTTGAGCGATAGTGTAACATTAGGCTCGCCTGAAATTCTTGGGCGACACTAACCTCGGCTTAAGGCCTTAAATGGAACGTCAACGGCATTAGGCTTACTTGGGGAAATTTAGATTTATAAGTTTCGGGAAGATTTGGTTAAGTTGGTGACAGCTAAACAAAGTAGCAACGGGGTTGCAGTTGTGAACTAGCAACAGGATGGGTCAAGTTTGAATTTAAGTTGGGGATAGGGGAAATTGGGGAAAAAATTCTAATGTTAGGGCCGAAATTACCTTTTGATGCGGGGAGTTGGAGGCGGAATGGAATTTTAGGTTAATAGCTAATTGTTAGGAGCACCCGGCGGATGATCAAGCGAGCTCGAGCGTTACAATTGAATCCATTACGTACAGACAAATCAGTGTTATGTTTTGTTACTACAATTGATCAAATATCGATTATTTCAACTAACAATTGAGTATTAATTTTGACAATGGCACATTACAATTTGACGTCAGGTGGACTTCGGGCTTGGGAGATTTCACAAATGAGGTCAGTTGTGACCTTGCTGGGGTGGTAAAATTCCAACGTTGAAATCCGGAATTAAACTCGCAACATCACTTTGTCCAGATACCCTGATATAAATTTAAATATGCCACAACTATAAATATAAATGACAAATATGGACGTTATCGTGAATTTAAATTAAATTTCAATCCTCTCCGCCTGCAATATGCCCAAAGCCTACTTCCTAGTATATAGGAACCGGACTTTTTCCACATTTAAAATTAATCCACTAGCTTTTCAAATGACGAAGAAGATTAATTAGTACGTCTTTATTTTTTCTTCATGACTTTGGTGAACCGGAGTTCCCGTTTTATAGGTAGTTGACTCGGGCCGAAATTAAGACGTATAACAACAACAGTTTTATTCCATACCTTTTATGACTCCTTGAGATTTTCATTAAGATGTAATCCTTGGATGGCGGCCCCCCCGCCCCCCTCCCCCCATCCCCAGTAGATTGAAGATGCAAACTTAATGGTTGTGGGCACACAATGATTAAACCAAAGCACTCTCTTTAATTATTATCATGAATTAATCTCATCTTTAATTTCCTATGGTTTGGGCGGGGTCTTTGGGATTGCGTGTGCATCTTGCCTGGCCGTTTGCCGCCGGGAACTGGGCTACGGTAATCGGATTTAAGGCTCAAATTCTAAAAGCCCTCTCCCTCCCCAGCCATACTCCACTCAAATTTCATTCTAATATTTTCACTTTAATCTTTTGAGAATTGTATTGTTGGAAAAGAGATAGTTGAGGCGTGAAGATCAAGCTTGGGTCAGGTCAAGACCTTGTTTCCATGGTTTCCCGCCCCCACCGGCGTTTGGTCTTTCCATGCGTCAGCTTGACCCTGATGCTGTGTGGCCAATCCGTTTTATCTTGCATGTAAATAGGGTGGCTGGCCGGCTGTTGGTGCGTATGCATCACGCCGTGATGAGATGAGTAGTGAAAGTCAAGGATTTGGGCTTGGGTGGACATTTGTATTGAAAAGGAGGAGAAAACGGACAATGGGGGTGAACGTGGATTGGGAAATGTCAGCAAGCTGAAGGTGGACTGTAATGTGCTCGTTTTTCTGCGACATCAGCCCTATCGAGTGAGGATGGCGCGGGGCGGGGGGGGGGGGGCGCGCCGGCTCGCCTCCCTGAATTTTTGGCCGCACCCCCTCCCCTACCCTTTAGATCAAAGAGTCAAACGTGTAAACGAAGAAAGTTCTGGTTACTTATTAAGAAATATACGTTAGTTTCTTTTCACAGCGACAGGAAGGACTTGAGGTCTCATCAGTGGAGCCTAGTTGTTATACTGAGAGTTGTAAAATCAGAATGTTTTTTCAGCTGGATTACAAAATATTCCCAGAAAAATGCGTTAGGAAACAGTTACGAACATTGGATGTGAGAAAGAGAATTGAAAGAGTGTTACAGAGCCGCCATACTTTTTTTGAAAATTTAGTAAAACAGATGATGGACGCCGGAATGGTGCTTTAAATTGAAGGCTCCCATTTTTTTGGATCTGTAAGCATCGAGCGGTTTTCGACAGAGGATTGGCCATGAAGAAAGGTAGTACCACTAAGTAATCAAATCTAAGTATTTTATGAAGTTACTGCATTGCTCTACTCCTATTAAAAGAGCAATAAACGTTACAAATATAAAATTCGTGCTTGCTCACTTACGTTTTTTTTTAAATTGAGTAACTCGACATTGGTGCCCGCGCAAAATCAGTCCATTGCGCTTTTTAATCACGTTTGACTGTAGAGGGAGAGTTGTTGCCCCCCCCCCCCCCTACCGCTTTAATATGACAAAATTGCATCCATTACTTTTTTTTTAAGTGTTAAGAAACAGGATTTCGAGGTGATGTAAGCTATTTGTTTTAGGCGTTGGCCTTGTGAGTCATAAGCCTACGAGAATTACCCCAGGCAAGTTTTCCAGAACCATACCGTGTTTACGGGCCTGTCTGATCCGCCTCGTATCGTCGCACTGTGTTGGTAACCCAGTTTTAAAGCCATTAGACGATTGTTATTCTCGGCAGTGTGATGGCACCACACGGGAATCAAGTTCGTGGTATAAAATTTATGCCTTAAGGGTGAGGGCTGATCTGTTTTAAAGGTTTTCTCGTTGGGTGTAAACCACGTTCGCCCAATACCAACACTTCGATCTAACTCACCTAACTAACGATCTAACTTATGTATAATGCGAACACTCACATCGGAGACATTCCTTCGACATCAGTTTCGTCGGATTATAGGATTCGTTTTTCAGACCCACCTGGGACGGTGTCAAGTATAGTGCGAGGATTAAGCCCCGTGGGCACGTCGTGGGCACACAAATAATTGAAGTGCGAACGCTTTCTCCCCTCTACTTCCCTCTCTCTCTCTCTCGTTATCTGTACTGAAAGTGAAAAAATTGTGCAGACGAAGGGAAAAAAAGTTACCAAGAACGGAGAAAGTCGTTCTTGAATGCGAACTTGAGGGGCGGCAGTGCTAACTCGTAGGGGGTTGGGGGCAGCTAGCATAAGACCAAAAATATATATTTTTTAGGAATAGTTAGAGTCTGTTGTGTTATCAGAAGGGCTAATTATTATTTTATATATATATTTTTAAACTAATAACATTTAATGTTTGAAGACGACGATTGGAAATTTGCTCAAATGATCTGATATTGAAGTCGACCACAAAGGGATAAAAGTGCTAAAGTAAAAGAATGTTGTTACCTTTTAGTACCAGTCTATTTTAAATAAAAATAAAAATTTCCAATTCTAACAGTTTCCAAGAATGCAAGCATTTGAATTTTCTCTTGACAAATTCAAACACAGTTTTCAAGCATCTGCAAAACACTATAAAAGTTTAGTAAGGTGAAAAAGTTAACCGGTATCTGAAGCACTAATTTGTTTCAGAAGACGTAAGGTTCAAAGAAAATAATTTTTAGAAATTTAGGTTTTTTTTTTTTAATATTTTCCAAAAAAAAATGTTGTGGGTGGAGAGTTATGATTAATCGAGAAACCCCTTTTTTTGCACTCCCTGCAAAAGCATCTAGATTTTGCAGACCATATCTACATTTTGGTACTCAACTTAATGACAAGGAATACCTCCGTATACCAATATCAGGGGTTAGAAAGTTGACTAGACACCGTGTTTTGCCTCTTCCAAGACTCTGCGGGGCCCTGGCGGTAGCTGTGGCTACTAACGTCTTTGCTAATGTTTTTATTCTGTGCTGTCTCGCAGGCAAAGCATTAGCAGAGGCGTTAGTTGCCGCAGTGTCCGTCAGGGTCCCACGTAGGTTTGGAAGAAGTAAGATGCGCTATCTAGTTTATTTTCTCATTATGGTACAAGATTAGAGTGGTGAAGTAATTCGTCGTACTATTGCCTCTCTTTTGCAAGTTTAGACCGCTGCGTTGAGTTTGCTGTGTTTTGGAGGAGCCAAACTGTCTCCAGCAGTCTCTAGATTCGGTTAATTGGATTGTGGCTTAATTGGAAGGTATACTGTAGGTAAGTAAAGCGCGTGGCCTAGTCAGCGGGAAGTCCTGGGTTCGAATCCTAGTCGGGGCAGTTTTCTTTTCTATCTTTCTCAGATTGGTGTATCTTGTATTTTCTCATGGCCAGAAGCCAAGAAGCAATGTTGCTTTCCCTCCTTGTGTATGTTTGTGATCTCTAGGTCACCACTGAGAAAGACTGAACAGCTACTTAGCTCTGCTGGAGCCTGTAGCCAGAACCCGCCCCGGTAGCGTAGTGGTTAGAGTGGCCGGCCTAGTCTGCGGAAAGTCCAGGGTTCGAGTCCCAGTCGGGACAGTTGTCTTTTCTTTTTTTCTCAGTGTATCCTTATCCTCACAAGGCCAGTCTTTAATGCAGACTGTATTCTTCGTTTACCCTTTACCTTACGATTCATTCTTTATTGGGAAGTTTCCGTTAGTCTCAAATATAGAAAAAACTCGGAATTTATTTAATTTCAAGTTTCCATCAGCGTGCGTTTGTTGCCATCACGCTCTGATTTTCTTGACTTGAGTGCTTTGCGTTTTAAAAAAATTGAGTTTAATCTTATTCTCTTAGCATTTCCTTCGTTGACGAGACCTTTCCCTTCCTCTTAACGTTCTGCTGCACACTCCTACTATCTATCTATTAGTCATTCACTCAACTCTTTCGCTCGCTCACTCTGTCCTTCCATTAACCACACTCTGTTTAACTTTAGGCCCATTTTCGAAGCTCTGATTTTAGGCCCGTAACTACATAGCTCTACGTGTACACAGCCAAAACATCTGGTTAAATAACTGACCTAATTAATGGTAGTGAATCAAACAGATATTGGTGATTAGCAAATATTGTATCGAGATTGGCAGAAAATAAAGTATCGATATTGCATAGAATCGATTAAAAATGGGCGTTCAATCAATAAGTAGCCTATACGGAGCGAATCATTTTTTCGATGGCTGTCCAGGGTTTAAATACCAAGACTGTAGCCCAAGAATTTTTAAAGTTATTAGCAAAGCAAAAAATACTACCAAATCCGGGTCCTAGTTGAACTCCTTTTTAGTGTCTCGTTAGTGTACGGGCGCCAGATTTTAGCATTTTTTTTTTTTATTTAAGCTAGAAGTTTTTCTTGTTAAGAAATTTTCAGCTTTTCATGGTACAAATTTTGCAGCTTTTTTATGAGAAAAAATCTTCAGTATGTTTATGGTACAAAAAATTGTCGGCTTTTCTAATGGTAAAAGATAATTTCAGCTTTTTTAATCGTGCAAAAAACTTTCAGCATTTTTTTATGGTGCAAAAAAATGCAACTTTTTTTAATGGTGTGAAAACGAGTCAGTTTTTTTTTTGGTACAAGCATTTTCAGTTTTTTTTTTTTTACTTAAAGGCCATTCTCGGACGTGAGTAGTGAAAGCAAAACTCCACGGCTTCTATATAGCATCACTCTTTAGTACACATTGTTTGTAAGTGCCTTGTAAGTCGCCTGTCCTCGTAAGACAGTTTTCCGTGAGTATACGCGTCTACATTGATTTTGCTATGGAGGATTCTAATTGCCCCTTTTTTATAAACACTAGTAATTTAATTTCTGGCAATAAAACGGAATACTACGTACATTTTTCGTAAGTGTGCGGTCAAATAACTTAAATACATCGAATTTTCCGTCTGGTTTTGAATGGCGCTATTTAGTAAAAAATCGCTCAAGCCCCCTGGGCGCATTTGGCTGCCTTGTCTTCCATTGAAAGGCACCGCGCTTCCACTATGCGTCTGAGTTTATTTCGTTTTCTTCAGCCAAGTAGAACAAGTGTTCCATATTTTATTATGCTTAATTTATTTTTTAATGAAGAAGCTTAATTGTTGTTGTGTTGAGGACATGCATTAACCGTTGTTTAACACGAGTTTTAAATGTTTTATGGAATTTACCTTTCTTATCTGTAATTCTTTTGGTTGTTTGGCTGCTGCTCCATAATCTAAGTTGAATTGGTTCAATTCGTAATTCCGAAATTATGAGCCTATGGGCTTGACGATTGAGTGCTTTTAGGAGATATTAAAGATGATACAGAGTAAAGGCATTTATTTACAAGGCTGTTGAAGAGGGGGCTTCGATCGTTGTATCCATTCATTACGATCTTGACAAAATAAAGTGAGTGTAAGTCTAGAGTGTTACGCAATTTAATAAACAAGTGTTAGTATAGTTTTTTTTGCCATTATCTGGCCACACATCATCTAGGCGTGTTTTTTGGTTAAAAGTTTCGGTTTTTCGTAAAGTTAGCTTTTCGAACCAGCCTTTTTAAAAAGTAAAAATTTTACTTGTGTTAGTCGTGGGATTCGAACTGGCATTCTCTTGGTTTGGAGACGACGGTTCTAACCACTGGGATGTGCTTGCAACCTTTGCTAAAGTTGGGACCCTTCACAGAGCTCGCGCTGCATGGACTCTGTGTTTCGACCGACAAGAGTGGTAAGATGACGATTGGATGGCTTTACCAGAGGGTAGTATCGTCCGAGCTTTTTGCATATTGCTTTTCCATTGGCTGTTGATTTTGCTGCCTCCACTGACGTCACAACGCAGCTCAACAGCTTACGGACATGCGCACAAGGCAAACCAGACCGGAGCCAGTGACGTCATGCGTAAATTTCACGGGAAAACGACTTAATTAGCTGGGGAAGGACTATCGTTCCACTCGATCTTGACTTTACGATAGCGGGTTAAGAATGTGTGGTGGGTGGGGAGAAGCCATGACAGCTCGTGTTTTACCTTTCACTGACATAGCACTGTGATATACTGGCATTTAACAGTATAGGGATGGAATTTTTCTGGAAAAGTAAATAAAAGGATGAAATTTTCAAAAATATTTCCGGAAAAATTTGGAAAAAATTATTCTTTTCTTTTCAAGGAGCAAAACCTAAATTTTAACTTTATGTGTTTTGATGCGTTAAGAAAACTATGAAGCATCAGAAAGTAGTAGTTAGCTCTGTTGGCCGTTAGAACTTTACTTATCTCGCGTACATGACGTTTATTTGTTACACGTAGCGTACATGGTAGCAGATCATGTCGATGACAGCAGTCAGATGATGAAGGGGTTACCACATTAAAACTTGGCGAACCCCCTCCCCCACCCCTTATCATTCTGAATAAGGAATTACAGATGCAAACATATTTCCGTTGCTTTTTGGACTTAATTGTGGCCGTAGGACCTCAGCCTTTGGTCTCAAAGGTCCACGGTTCAATTTCCACTCTGGCAGTCTGACTATTAAGTCCAAAAAGCAACGGAAATAGGTTTGCATCCGTATTCAGTTATCACTAATTAAGCGATTTGGCTTTCCGTCCTGTTTATCTTTATTATTTTGAACGGAAAGGATAATAATTTGCAAAGACGAATTGCAAAAGAATTGTAAAGAATTGCAAAGCTTCACTACGGTACTTAAATAATTTTTCCGAGATGTCCTGGACAAATATCCATTTCAATCGAATTTTTCCCGAAATATTTCCTGATCTATAACGCGAATGGTAGCACAGACAGTAAGCCGGGTGGTTGTGTACAGCTGAGAAGGCTCTGATGCCAGCCGAGTGTAGGTAAAGGCTGAATTTTAAGGAGTGATTTATTCCTTCACTCCTTGTGGATTAAACCAGGAGCTTGTAAAGAACTTGAGCGTGAGGAACGAGGAGTTAGACAGTACTAAGGCTCTGTACCAACGTGTGACGCATTACAGCGACCAACTTAGCGTATTTTCGTCCTACAAAATGCACCCATTTTAGGAGGAACTTAAAATATCTTTCTTTTTGAGATTTCCCTTGCTCAGCGGAAAGATTCGTTAGCTTATAGAAACGACTGAAGAAGGTGGTGATGATCACCGAATATTTATTCAATTGGCGCCAAGTTAAAGGATCAAACCAAGACCAGTAAATTATCAGGCAAGATTTCAACAATGTTACGACGTAAACAATATGGCCGCCTCGGAAGAAATATTGCCGAGGACGTTGCTAAGCAACGGAGGCATGTTCGGTAGCGTTGCCAGCCGTTCGAGCACGATTCCGCAGGTTACCACGACGTTCCCTCTTCCGTGGTGTTTCCCTTCATGTGATCAAAAATGACATTCTGCCTAAAATAATTTCACAGTTAATTTTATAACAGTTCGAGTAAAGACAGCGAATGAATTCGAAACATGCAGTTTCTGAATTTCTGAATTTTCACTGGAAATAGTAATGACGTGACAGTTATTCCTTGGTTTAACAACTTCACTCCAAGTCACCCTGTCATTCCATGGGACACGGTGACGAAATCGGAGCATAAGTCACGTAACGAATCCAATCCCGCAAACCTGGCACACATTTTGTAGCCGAGGCAATTCCCCCAAATTTCCCTTTTATATTTTCTCCCCTCTGAACTGGTAAAATTTCTTAAAAATGGGAATTTTCCCTTCTTGTGGAAACCCTGTTTTTGGGGATAAGTCCCAACATCTATCGACGACCAGTGACATTTTCAAAACAACAAATCAAATTTTACGTAGCTGTACGTGACAAATTTGTTTTAGCTGTTAAACGAATTTTAAGTGTATTTGTAACCGTTCACACTGTCATTCACGAAGTTTTAAAGTCGGATAGGCCGACACGTTCGTGTCACAAGAAAGAGCATCAAGGAGGTATCTCAGTTGGCTTGCTTTTAGGCTCTAACTAACGCCCTCCACTGACAGAAAGCGACTAGCGGATAAATCAGCGGCTATATTTTATTTTGCTGTCAAGGTCCGGCCGTTACGTACGACCATGGTCGAAGGCTATTCTCTTCTGTGTTTCTTCTTTATTTATTTCTGCTAAAACTTTATTATGTGACGTAATAAACTAGATCACAAAGCAAAAGACCTTATAACCATGTAGAGCATCAAAACAGCTTTCGCTTTTTTTGCACCAAGAAATTCTTCCTGTCAATTCAAATTGTATCAACAGTTAGAAAGAAAAAAAAAAGTTGGGTCGGTGAAGGAAGCTTTCGTTTGTTGAAGCAATGCTTGCGCGATCTAGATCACACGGGGACATGCTAGACTTAAGTATCCATGACGGATTATTAGACCTTCCTGTTTTTTAAAGAAGTTCAAAACTGTTTCGGATGGCGAACCGTTGTTTGTAGAGGGATTCTGTCGTCTGGGGTGTTTTACAAGGACGACGACTCTTTTGGCGGCATTATGGTATTTCGGCCGTTCCCGTCATTTAAATCGCTTCATTTCATTAAACGGAACAAAGTGAACGTATTTTAAAATGCAGGATTGACAATAAAATGGTTCGATACATGACAATTTCAGTTTTGCAATCGTCGTAGTCACCTTGACAGTGTCTTTAGCTGCAAGAAGTGGTACTGAAAAAGTTGACTTTGAATTTTATCTTCATATTGAATAAACTCGTATCATTAGTAGTTAAGTAGACACGGCATCTTAGGTCTGCCAAGGCTATGCGGTAAACCTCTCGAATGTTAAAGGGATATTCCTCCCAGAGCCTTTTTTCTCGATCCTCCACATCAAAAATGGCCCCAAGGTCTATTTACTTACTGTTAGTCAATCCCTTGCTATAAATCCGTTTTAAAATGTGGCGTTTACGAGATTTTCTGTTGAATATTGGAGAACTATATTTACTGTATCCTGCACGTATATGATCCTTTCCGTGTCTAAAATAACCTTGAAGTTTCATCTGTGTGTGTGTCTGTACTAATTTTAATCGTTTGCTAATAATTACTATAAGATCCAAAATTTAAAAGACTAATGCGGTAAAAATTAAAATTAATTATGCCAATAGATCGCCGAAGAAAAATTATAATATACTAGCCTAAAAAATTATAAGTTGCAATGTTAAAATACGAAAATCATTCCGGTTTTTGACGACACAATCTTTAACTTGATGCTGTTTCGTATACTATTCCCAAACCCAACTGAGGTAACAGCTGCATTCCTCGCTGCGAGGGACCTTACATGCTCTACCTTACATGCAGGAGGGAGGCAATGCATTATCAGGAGTGTTAGTAGCCGCAACTACCGCCAGGGCCCCGCATAGCCTTGGAAGAGGTAAAGTTTCGATACCAGTTAACTTTCTAATGTATGGTAATATATCGCCGTGCTTTTTCGTGACCAGCGTCATCAGCCGCAAAAGCAAAATCTGTGCTGAAATCGATGCAATGTCACTTCATAACAAAATCTACGGCGTTGCAAGGCCGTAGTAAAGGGGAAAAAATGCCGCGTGCCTCACCTATTGGTGGGGGAGGGGGCTCGCGTCGACTCACTGAGGGAAATAGTAAAACACCACGCTGACGGCTGTCGAAATTGCAAAATAGCAGTTGAGGCTCATTAATTATTATCGGAATTCCTGCGCTCAACCTCAAAATACATAAAAAATAATAAAATAATAAAAGCAGCCGTGTAGTGCTGCAATTACTGGGAACGAGACTATGTACAGTTTTTCGCTGATATGGCGGGGTGGGTGCGTACTCAGGACCACAGGTGTACTCAGTGGGTGCGTACGCAGGTGCGTTCTCAGGAACGACATAATGTACATATTTTGCTTCGGGGTGGGGGAGAGGGGTGAAACTAACTTTTTTAATTTTATTCCAGGCGTCCAGGTACCTTACTACGGTGCAGTGGCATCGGATTATTTGGAGTTAAGCTTCGATTGGGAATACTGGATTGCGAGACGAAAAATTTAATTTGAAAGTAGGCGACCTACGCATGTACGTTAAGCATAAATGCAACTTACGTAAGGTTTACCGTACATGAGGATAGTAAAATGTAAAACTAGTATTTTTATATCTTATTTAATAGAGCTGGATCTGGCTGGATTTAGCAGGAGCCGCCATCTTGTGCTTGTGTTCGATCGCGTGCAGCAAAATGACGTCTTTCGGTTAGGCAGTGACAGTGTAAATCGTTTAATTTGCCTTTTGTGGTAAATTAGAGCGCAGCAGCGTAGCGCACAAAACCTCATGGATGACGTTTGTGTTGTCCCAGCATTTTCTCGTTATTTGATTGACAGTTCAGGAATGAGATAAATAATTTTTATGGTTATGTACAATTTTGTAAGTCACAAAACGTATGCCATAGTTGTTTATAAAAAAAATATGAACAATAGGGTTATATTTTTATGACGTTTCACATTGCTCAACTGCTAGTCAACATTGACAAAAAATGCTTAACAACATGGCCAAGAAGTTATTGGGGGTGTAGAAGGAAATACGCCCATACCCCCTACTACAATGTTCTGGTACTAAATTTGTTTCGTCTAATAAAAATGAGGCTCAAAAACACTTTTTCAAGTGAAAATGTGATCATTTGTGAACATTTTTAAATGAAAAAGTGAAAAGAATGAAAAAAACTGGATTAATCTGTAAATTTATTAAGCTATGAACCTGAAATAATTAAAAATACAGCCTGGTATTCACTAAAAAAAATATTTCTTGCATGCTTTCATGTCAGCAAATAGATAGACTGAAAACCAATGGAAAAAAATATGAGGAATTATTTTAGGTGGGTAAATACGTAAAATATTAGTAAGGCCTCTATCCAAAGAAGAAAATTTCATTTTTAAACAACACTACTTTTTTTAACTGTATTTTTACGCCCCTGATGGCTCTAACTGAAAATCAGTTGAAGCGCTATGATACTAGGGCTTAAACATCTGAACGGGTCTACTGATATGTAAAAAAAAGAGGAAATAAAGTCTCCTTATTCATAGGAAAACCAAACCTTCATTCGGACAGCAATGCTTACATGATCAGGACAAAACAGGATAAACGCAAGCACCATGACAAATTCCCATCTTTTTTTCATTTATTGTTTTCTGTTTCAGAAGAAAATTGAAAACTGTCTCCGAATAGCAAACTCCGTTCTTCGCTTTCTGCGATAGGCCTCTGTTGCAGATTGTAAACATTAACGCTTCACTGATTTAAACACACACTAGCGGTATCTATACGTCCACGAGCATCCGCAAGATGTCAGTCGAGATGGTTTGGAATTGGCGAAGGGTGGAGCATTTTGACCGTTAGCAGCGCCATCGTTGCATGAAGTTGACATAGGGAATAATACGGATGCACCTGTCTCTTCTTTTCCTTCAACGGATGTGACTAAGGATATAACGGTATTTTGAGGGATAATATGTCGTGACAATAACATCCCTTCTTGCGTATTATTTTGCTATGCGACATAAAACGAAACTTCGAACGGATAGTTACTGCGAAAACGACACTTGTTGTATTTATGATCGTTGCTGTAGTATTGCCATCATTTTGTAGTCGCATAATTGTACATTTGCACTACGTCATAATTAATCAGCAAGCTTGTTTTACTTGCAGCCAAATGCGTGATACATAGTTTTAAAGTAAATTAAGCGGATTCAATCCAATCAATGTCTTAAAAGAGGTGAGGAGACTGCACTGGGCTAGCATATACTAGGGATGGGTCGGTTTTATTTTCTTGACTTCGGTTCCGCTTTCGGTTTTCATGCACACATAACCGTGGTTTCGGTGTCGGTATCGGTTTTTGCCACCATCCACCCAACCCAGCTATTTCTAGTTTGTTTTCTTGTAACATTAGTATTACTAGCTTTTAACTCACTCCTGTTTTCACTTTCAGCAGCGTCATAAACTGAGCCTATATAGTTGTAGCACCATGCATTTTCCTCTACTATCTTCTTTTTCATGACTGTCATTTATACGTACAAAATGATAATTATTTTAGAAAAATTAGAAAAACAGATCATTGAATTTTTGATTTTTCGAACACCGTACGAAATACCGACACAAAATCCGAATCGGTTTCGGTTTTCAGTAAAAACCGAAATTCGGTTTCGGTTTCGGTTACCGACCCATCCCTAGCATATACTATACTTGCCTACTGGATCTATATATACGATTGGATATTATTTTTTAAAACACTGTGTAATGCATGGATGGCGAACCTACGACTCACGTGCCAAAATTGGCACACTTGACACTTTCTAGTGGCACGCAAGCTATGCACAAAGTAGGCATTATTTCCATTCTTTAATCAATCTATTATTTCAAAAAAATAAGTGGAGATTATGGGTCGACTCCATAAATTTCCATCCTTGGCACAATTATTAAAGACGCAATATTTCT
>JAHWFP010063599.1:0-19978 GCA_023313725.1 Lithobius niger
AACGGGTGGGCGGGTACGGGCTTGAGCTAGACAGGTGTATGTTATGCGGGGCCAACGGGCGGGTGGGTACGGGCTTCAGATAGACCGGCGTATGTTACTCCGGGCTAACGGGTGGGCGGGTAAAGGCTTCAGTTAAACCGGCGTGTGTTATGCTGGGCCAACAGGCAGGCGGGTACAGGCTTCAGCTAGACAGGCATATGTTATGCCAGGCCAACGGACGGGCGGGTATGGGCTTCAGCTAGACCGGCGTAACTAGTTTAATTCTAACTAGCAATCACTCACTTCGTACACACATTCGGCATCGTGACTGGCTTGGCTTAGCCAGGTGTAGTTGTTACATAGCAAAATTCGTATTTTGGCACAATTTCTACTGCCCAAATCTTTTCCTAAAGCTTCAGTTCATAAACCTGCTTGAACACCATCACTTAATAATTTATTGTTCATAAACTGTAGTATAACGTGTGTCAATATACGTTAGTCTCACGTGCAATTAACTGTCACTTACGGCTACACAAACACTGATTTCACTTGATCCGCTGGCTTAGTCAGTGGACCATCTGATGTAGTTGTAACTTGAGTCTACCCTCTGTTTCGTGTTTATTTCTTCATCTGCTCTTAAGGAGAGTTACTGGCGCCTGGTTTCTCCTGAGTAATTCCTGTTTCATCATAATTTTACCGCCCGGATTTTCATTTGTAATTTAATGACTAAACGTGGCTTACTGGCCGAACTTTGCTGTGTGAACTGTTACAAATACAGATCAACATTAATAAAAACGAGTTGCAGTACACCAAGTGTTGTCAAAGGAACACGAGGCCCCCCAGCCTGCACAAACAATGCGGAATGGCTGGTGACTACTTACAATAATCTCTTCTAATAATGAGGGTATTCGATGATTGTAAAACAGAACGAGTGTTGGCAGTAAACTGGAAATTTAACTGTTAATGGATAAACTAATGCCTCAGGTATATAGGCAACTTAATATTAAACCGCTGGCTAAAGGTTCTGTCATCGTCGACGATTAAAATTAAAGCATTTCAGATGGAAATATTCACATGTAAGTGCATGGAGTCTGGGTCAAGGGAGGCACTGATTGAGTGACCGAAGCAAACGAAAATCAGCGTTTGTTAGTCAGTGTGCGCAAAAATACATAGACGGGAGACACGCTTTCCACAGCACACACATGAGAGACCAAACCGTCCCAATGTTGAAAACGGTGCATCAAACACCACCCGTGCACAGCACGAGCTTCAGCTAGTGTTAAAATATTCTCAACAAACTTACTGGCATCAAAGAAGGTTGTTGAAATTGAGTCGGTTTACTTACACGAGCAGTTTCCTTCAGATGACACAGGCTCCAAGAAAATTAAAACACTCTCTATATTTCTTTGAAACCTGTCTTTGACAAATTATCATACAATTTCTAAGTTGTCTAATTTTATCGATTCTGGTGAACTGCAAAGAACCAAGGTTACTTGAGATTAATGAGGTTGGTGTAAGCTCAGTGTCGATTCGTAGATGGGAAGTCTGCCATGATGACGAGCAAATACGAACAAGATTATTGGTTCTGCTAGGCTGTCAATAATGCTACGCGGAATGCTCAATTATCTTCATTAAATTGTGTTTTTTATCTACGTAAGAGGGCAAAACGTGAGGGCTTCTAAGGTTTCTGTTCGATTATCCTCCTCCTCCGTCCTCGTTTGACCTGATCTTGCCCTAGAAAAAAAATTGGCAATGTATTTTCTTTTGTATCAGACAGAGGTAAGTGAATAAATTGCACACATATCGCAGAAAATGATTTTATGTAGTCCTAATTGTATTTCCTATAACCAGGGTTCGCCCAGTATGAAACCACCTGTAAGGAAAATATAAACTAACTTTAAAAGATACTTAGGCTACTTTATTTTCATTTTTGGCATTTAAGTACTCCCATGCTGTGTTGTACGGTTTTTCTAGGAATTTCATACGCTTGAGGTTTAGCCAAGAAAAGATGCCATGTGTCGACAGGGTTCATCGCAGCAGCATGATTAGTCCCGGGGCTTCACACTGGTACGTCGGTTGGCGCACTGGCAAGTGGGACTCCTCTCCGTTGGTCATTAGTCTCGGTGCTTATGCGATGTCCCGGTAATCCGTCTGACTGGTGTGCCGTCTTCTGGCAACACACGGCTGCAACTACTGCTACTTTCTTTTAGCTTCAAGAACCATTTGTTATTTTCCAAGGGTCATTTATAATATCTAATGTACAACTCATTGATCCAAACTTGATGTATTTGAAGCTTGTATTATTGTAACAATACACGCTCCATGTACCTAACTAGCTCGAGCCAATTGTTACCTTGCCTTGATTACCAACTAGGATAGGTTGCAAACGAAGGTTTTAATTATTCCAACCATTGACCCCAATCCAAGCAGATGCTATTACTTTCGGCCAATGCATCGAATTCTTCTGTATCGACAGACGGTGATGGATAATGGCTATACGCACAGGACTATAACATAGACAACATGAGTCGTAGACATACCTTGTTACATTTGGTTTAGTGGTATTGGTAATTAATTTTTGGTGGGGTATTGGTTGCTCGCCATTTGTTACGGCAATATAATAAGATGTATTATGACTTGATGAAGCACTAAATAAATTTAGTTGGGATTTTAAGGCAAAGAAAGGGGGGGGAAGGTTCTAATTAAATATGCCGAAATTAATAGCTTCTTTTTGGATTGGGGAAGATGGTTGGAACAATTAAAACCTTCCCTTGGTAACTTGTCCAAAGTAGGCAGTCAATACCAGGTTACAACTGACTCGAGCAAGTTGGATACATTGAGTGTCTCTTGTTACAGTTGCAAGCTTTAAGTACACCAAGGTTGGAACAGTAAGTTGTACATTAGACATTATAAACGTCCCTTGGATAAGAACTTTTTCTTCAAGTGCAAAAGTCGGAGTAGTTGCAGCTGAGTTTGTCGCCAGAAGACGGTGTACTAGTCAGAGAGAATACCGGAACCACACCAACATGCTGGGACCGATGTCCTACGGATGAGAGTTTCACATACCAGCTCCAACCGATGAGGCGATTCCAATTCAAAGCCCAGGACACCAACCCCGCTGCTGTCACAAACCCTGTCGACAAAGCCATCCCTCATGAAATGCTGGAATAAGTTCAGAGTGCAGCTGTTCGTAATAAACGTAGAAACACAATGGAGTCCACATTGTGAATAGCTTTAAAAGGCAAAAAAATATCACGTGATATCTTGAATCTGGGGATTGAACCCAGGCATTTGGACTGTTTAACTGCAAAATCGCTGTAATCATATTACAGCTAGTAAGTAAGTAAGTAAGTAAGTAAGTAAGCGAGTAAACAATAACAGTACAAAAATTCAGTATGTGCCCACACCCCACAGGAGTTCATGCCCGCATGTGGCATGTAGGGCACCATACAAGAAAGTGTAAAACATTGTACAAAAGGAATAAGTCACTACAAAACTTAACAACGTAGAAGTAATAATGAAGCCATTGAACTATAAACAGAAAGTAAATTATAAATAATGTGCATGGGAACTTAATGGATTGACAAGTTAAGACCTACTTATCGCGAAAGATTAAAGTTTAGCTTAAAATCTCGAATAACTTTTCCATAGAGTAAGTAAAAGCACAGTAGCCATTTAAACAAGGATTTTTGGAATGGGTAAATATCAACAATTTCGTTTAAGTTGTTTGGTACACTGTTGTATAGCTTTGCTGCCAAGGAAATAGCTGCATTTATGCAATCTTTCTTTATTAGAGTTGATTAGACTCTTATGCAAACGGTTTGTCTGTCTGTCTGTCTGTCTGTCTGTGTGTTTGCGCTATAGCGTTTTAACGAATTATCGGATGTCTGTCAAATTTTGCACACAGATTCTGTGGCACATTTCTAGGTCTAAGTTCGAAAATGGATCGATTCCGCCTGGGAAATCGTACACTAGAAATAATCAAAATTTTTTGTTTGTTGCAAACGAATGGTGTTCGTTTTTTTTTCCGGCCGACTGACGTCATCCATCCACGACCAATGACTGGAAACTATGTAGCCTTCGTCAGCGGCTGACGTCACCACCAACTGACCAATGACTGGCAAATTATTGCACAGATCACTGACGTAGGCACGCGGCTCCTCTGATCTCAAAACGTACGAACTGGATAAGCTTGTATAGTCATGTCAGCAACTCAGCATGCGAAATTAGTGTAGACTTGGGCTTCTTGTTTGGACAATCGTTCATGACTTTAATGCTTAGTACTTTTTTTTTGGGGGGGGGAGGAGAAATATTTAAATCAACTTCTACTGGATGACATTTGTTTTTTTTTTGTCAGGGAAGGGGAGGAGGGAGCAAATTAATAAAACTACTTTTGGGCAATGACTGTGCTATCTAGATATTTCATCCTTATCAGTCGTGCGATGTGGCAACGTAGCAGTCGGATAAACGAAATGTTCAAAACGCCGATACTAAATGGTTTGGAGGCTTCGCTTCCTGTTTCGTAAAACTGCCAAACGGTGCTGAATATTTTTAATGTTGATTCAGTTCACTAGTGTTCTAATTAAACTTACAGTTTAAAAGGAAACCGATTGAGGAATCGTAGAGGGCTCGTCTTTAATTGAGAGGTGTGCGCCGTCATGCCATCCAATGCAGTTGATCAAAAGCTAGAAATGCAAGCGACCACTGGTTTTCCGGTTGCATACGCGTCGTGGAACCACGGCCAAGAAATCATTTGGGTGTTAAAATTGTATTCTTAGGAGGGGTAATTCTTCACACGTGTTAGACAGTTAGTATCCATACCGATCGTTGTATTCCCAAGAGGAAACAAATCGACTCTCACTATAATTGGTTTAAACAGGTTTATTGACTTTAGGCTGAAGACGTAGTTGTTAGATTCACTCCTAGTGTGGTAGTTCATCAGTAAACGAGTTGTGGCATGAGTGTTTTTCCTCCTAAA
Organism: Lithobius niger; assembly: GCA_023313725.1. NCBI lineage: Eukaryota > Metazoa > Arthropoda > Chilopoda > Lithobiomorpha > Lithobiidae > Lithobius > Lithobius niger. The sequence continues at coordinate 4,958 of JAHWFP010063599.1, forward strand.
ACGATTTATACTCGATTCGCATATAAATGGCGAACTGGCAGAATACCTAGCTGCTGAAAAATAGGTAGCGAATGTTCAATTGTTCATGTTGTCTTTTTTTGAGGCTTGATAACTGGAGCAACAGCGTTCATATGCTTTCCACCCCAGCATGTAATAGTGTATTGCAATTATGAATGACCCATGATAAAATAAAACGTAAAGTGAAACATGCTTTCTGAGATACTACATTTTACATAACAGAGCCCTGAGCCTACTAATAACTGTCACTAGTCTGACTCCTCCAGTTTAGCATGCTGTCCAAGATGACGCCAAGGTATTGTGCATCATTCATTTTTATTTTTGGATTGGAGAACAATCACACGGCAGGGCTGGCTACATGGAACAGTAATGCATTTTTAAATTTTAACAGTTGGCTCACCTCTCTCTTTAAGTGAAAAATTAGTGTAATTACTTTTAGTGATATTTAAGGTTAAAAGTTTCTCGATTAACCAGTCTCCGATCAAAACGAGGTCTTGTTCAATATTAATGCTGGCTTGTACTTTATTGTTGTTAACCACAAGTTCAGTGTCATTAACAAAAGAAATAATACTATTTTGTGCGCGGCGTATCTTGAGTCCTTCTGGTATTTTATGAGCGGCTACATCTTCCTGGAGGGAGCGGCTTTAATCGACGGCCGCCATTGTTTTTGTAACTATTTTGGATAACAACAAGGCGCTCTGCTACCAAAATCATACAATCGGTTATTTGTGTTCATTCTGGGCTGCAGACACTATAGAACACATATTCAAGTCAATCAGGTTGACTGTTTGGCGCAACTATTACATCGATAAAAAAAACACTCTTTATGGCTATGGTATGACATACCGACTTTTTCTCAGCTCCGATGTCAAACGTTATACTACTGATCACGAAAAGTGACAACGTTATCGTCACCAAAAAGAAATTACAACCGCAACACCAAAACTTGTTTCATTCCACGTTCGATCGATATGTTTCCGAAATTTAATGCTTTTCTTTCATCTCTGTGCCAAGTGTCGAGTTTTGCATGATGACGGCGGTTGAAAGCCCAAACCACATTTATAACTCCCAAGACCTTAGCTTCGACTATTTTTTTACGATCAGTGCTCAGTATACAACAGTCTTACATAGAAAAATTCAACAAGAATATTTTTGCTTTGGAGCGTGAACGCCGTAAAGTTTACTGCATGTGCACTAACACAACCGTGAAATACAAAATCGCCATCCCCATAAATTTTGTGTGTAGGAATTTGGCGATAGTAGTAATTTCGCTATATTTCAACAAAATTCCTTGATTCGGAATCTTAACAACTTGAGAAGATTTGCGGTGCCAGGAATCACTGCAGTTAACGAGTCGACACCATGAAGGGTTTGACAAATGTAAGACATTATTTAATTATCTACACGGCACGTCGCAACTTCTTCTCAAGATGTGCCTGCGTAGTTAAAAAGTTCACACTCAAAAGATACTTAATACATTTCAGTTGTTCTTATAATGTTAAGTTATTGTTATTACAAATCTTTTCACATCGCTTAGATTCTGAACACCAATAAAATTGCTTCTCATCTTAACCACAAAACTTACAAGATACAAAAACAATTATGCAAATGTTGACCATAATAGCCTACTAAAATTATTTCTACTTACAAAATCTGTTTCACTCTGTAACGGCAATGCACGAAGCACACCCTTCGTACTGCACTTTGCCACAAACATGGCGGACTGCAAACGTTCCAATTACGGCACATTCAGGAATTGGACAGTTCCCAGCCGCTAGGTGTACTGCCCAACTAGTTAGAACCCCATATTTATGGGGCCGTTATGACATGTCGCCAATTTGCAGCCAGCTCCCACCAGGTTGTCTAGCCTTGAACTGTTGGATTAAAAATTCTTTGTTTCGTTAGTGAGTCAGCATTATAGGGCAGTGACACGACGTAGTATTATTGTGTATAACTCTATGGTGGAGCCAGAAACTGGGTTAGCTGCAAGGAGCACTGGAAGGAGAAAGGAAGATCGTCTTATTGAAGCCAATGCTATTAGACTGGATTTCTTAAGCCTATAACGCAAGATTTTTGTTGTTGGAGAAAACAACGTTCTTTTAAGCCTAAGAAATCCGCTCTCAAAGCACTGTCTTGACTAGAAGTGCCGTTTTTTCCGTTACATTTTAATCTAGTGCATCTTGTAGTTATTACCTCCAAACGGTGTCTCGTAGCCAATATAACGTCACTTGACGCAGCTCTATAAAATAGTACCAGACTGATTGTGATTGAAAGGTTGACTGTTTTGGATTGACTATAATAAACGATTCTGATTGTTTCCCCTCACTTGCATCTGTGGTTGCGTGCAATGTCCGTCTGGCAATTGCGCTACATACAACTCAACACCCCTCCACATAGCAGATACCATACAAGACACAATTTTGACGATGAATGAGCCAGAATGAAATTTGAATGAACTTTAAGTTGTTATGGTTTAAACTATTGGTTAGCTTCCATGTAGCGTAGTGAGCAAACGTACAGGGTTTCACTACATGAGAAGCTGGCCCCACAGACTGCACTGTCATTTATTCAAGACCATACATGCTGTAGTTTACAATGGAATTTCGTTTGATTTTTTTATTCACATTGTTTATTCCACAGGGTTTCTAGTTTTCCATTAAACGTACGATGTGTAGGCCTGTTGTAGTTTTACAACAATTTTGATGACATGAGGGAATGTCATGATCAACCATTTACTGATGTCTTAATAACTGTAGACCACTTGATGCTTTTTACCAAGTTTCTCAGGTTCTTGAACACGCTACTATATAGCATGTGATCGTTGGCAGAAACTTCTGAATCATATGTATACATATATATATATATATGGTTTTCCATTGTGAGAGGAAATATAGTCGCTTCTAAGCTGTTATATGTCTGTGGTTCATGATGTTGATCTGAGGAGCTTGCAGGAAAATATTCTTTTGGAATAAGGTATTCCCGAATGAGCCAGAAACGGTTACATTTGTTATTCGATGGCAGCATAACCGTTCACCAAACAAGAGTATAATTGAGCAAAACTAACTAGCTTACTTTCCGGTGGTAGATAATAATGGTCCCACACTTCGCCATAAAGTGGAGAATAAACCACACCGGTCTATTCCCACAATTTTTGCATATTTGCGGGAAACACTCATGTGACGTCACACTCAATGTGTAGGAGCTCTGGTTACGTCACGTATTTCTGCGATCTGTGGATCCAACATGGCCGCCGTTTTCGATATGATGAATCGACGCAACTCTGGACTAAAACTAATGAATATTAATTATAACAAGCGGCTACAGCGACTGCCTAGTCGCACCGGTCTTCTGTACAGTTCCTCCACTTCCAATGTTGAGGCGCACACCTCTATCATGCACTACAACAGCTATCTCTATTATACTATAATCTAAAAGCAGTAGCCATCACAATTGCCGGTTAAAAATATGTTAGCTTTTAGGCCTATTTTACATTTTTGGCGTAATTGTCAGCTTTTAGGCCTAATTTTACCCAGCAGTTTTAATTTCGTAAGTATAGCAGCTAATGGAGATATGGATTGTATAGTAAGCCTATTCATTTTTGCAACACAGTGTGCCTTCAGGCACAACGTTACGCTCAATGTAGCCTATATAGGTCAGTGGTAGTAGGGAAGTGACGAGAGAGACGCTGTTGATGAAGCCAACAGCGACTCGTAGCAACTTGACGATGCCATGGTAACATGACTTTAGGCCTAATTTTAATTTTTTAGGCCTAATTTTAAAAATGCAGTTTTAATTTCGTTAGCAGCTGATAGGCCTAATGGAGAATTTAGTTCGACGATAAGCCTATTTATTAATGCAACAATGCGACGAGACTATATTAAACGAAGCTAAAATCCATCTGTTTTTATTGAGGATTTTAATTCGACGATCAAATGTTATTATTTAATTTAGTTACACCGAAGAAGTGTATTAGCTATGAGGAAGTAACGATGTTTTAATTTGCCATGTTATTTAACTAACTTCTCACACTGAATCTAACGTTGTAAACAATGGTCGTCAATATCTGGTACCGTTGCGAAGTTGAAAAAAGCGACGGACGGACGGACGGACAATGTCGTTGCAATATAGTATTCTCAGCCGGTACGGCTGTACAGAAGACTAAAACGTGAGTCGGACCGCTCCGAACGTATACAATTGTATTCGAGTGTATTAAGCTACCGAATTCCAATCGACAAATGACTGAAAATGAGCACCGGACGGCGGCTAGATCAAAATGGTAACCATGGTAACGTGAAAGTACGCTATCTAAGCACGACCGCGGCGGCTGATAATAGCGTGAACCGTCTCAATTGTTCTCCTTTAATCTTAATGTCTACGCCTTACGGCTTCCGGCAGAAGACCAGGAGTGGTTAACGCTCGTTAAACCCTTTAACCCTTTTTTTTAATGTCTACGCCAGCTATTGTTCGATGCTTATGGTTGTTTATTATTTACGAGAACAAGTCAGTTCGAGCTGTAGGCCTACGGGTTTATCGGCAGTTGTGTTATACACCAAAACACTAAGCTTCTAATATTTAAGTTTAAAAATAAACAATCGGAATTTTGAGTACGTAAATGCCCGGTGTTTTAGCCGTAAAATGCTTGGTTATTTCAGTGACTCGTTTGATCAACTTGTAGCTGCATTGCGTTATCATCTTTATTATTTGGTTTCCTAAAAAAGTTGTTAATTCGTAATCGTATAACTGCGAACCTGTTTGCGTTATTTACATAAGTGCAAGCGCTGCGAAGCCAAACTATTATTATTGTTTAATCTCGTTAAAACGTCAACACACAATTTTACGAATACACCATTTCTTTTACAGGCCTTTAAACGTAGTGTATGTAGTTGTAGGGCATAACATCAGTATTTTTTCCCCTTTCGGCTTAACAGAAACAATTAAAGATGTTTGTTTTCTTTTTACATCCCCTTTCCCTCGGTCCCATTACTGAGGGAGAGGGGGTTGCAAATCAGTTGCATAATTCGTTTACAAATTGCTTGCAAATTAGTCTGACAGCTAGATTATTTTTTGCCTTGCACCCCGGTTGGTGTGTGATGTTACAAATATACTGCCTCCCAAAGACCAAAAGGTCCTCTCTTAAGTTGTTCCCCCACCCCTTCCCGACAAGACCATTCATTAGTGTTTTTCCTATTTCTTTTAACTTTTTTCAGTTCTGCCTGTCCACCAACTAAACCCCCCCTCCCCCAAAGTTGTTCTTTGCAATTGGCAACGTCGTTCAGTATCGCTTGCTGTATGTAATGTATGGCTTCATAAAAAAGTTCGAAAATAGCGAATAAATATTTATTCCAAGGTTTGTATGGCCCCCTCGGATCGGTTCTCCCCCCCCCCATTCTTTAGCCAGTATAGAGAAGTTGGGGGGGGGGGGTAAACTTCCGTTTCGCCAAATCCCGTTTCGCAAAAAAAAAAAAGCAGATTAATAGTTTTGCCCTCAGGGGCCAGTCCCGTTTCGCCAAAACGAATTTGACAAAATTTTACGTACACGAAATGTAATACCTTATTTCTAGTGGTAGAATAAGCCCACTTGATTTATTTGCATTTGGAAAACTGGCAATACAGACGGAAAAACCTGCACTTTAAATATAATTATTTAGATTGCTTGGTCGTCACTACGTCACTGCCAAGGTTCATTTTTAAGAAGAGTTAGTTATACACGTGATGGTTAACCTTTTCCAAACGGCAATTCCCATTTTGTAAAATTACGTTTCTCAGAATCAAAATATTCTCCTAAAATTTAACATTGCTGAAGTTAAAGAGGCATGCCTAATTGTTAGTAATTTTTTATTAGTTGTGGTTTCTGATGTTATGTGTTTAGCCGCAGCGAAGCGAGCGAGGCACGTAATTTTAAACAAATTATTTTGCGAAATGGGATTCTGCAAAACGGGTGTTTGTCTATAAATGTCTGACCTTTATCATGTTATAAATGTTCGTGTTTAAATGTTTTAAATGTTTCGTGTGCCTAAAATTTTGTGAACAATATTTGGCGAAACGGGACTGGCCCCCTGAGGCAACAGCTGCTAATCTGCTTTCTTTTTGGCGAAACGGGATTTGGCGAAACGGGACGTAACCGTCGGGGGGGGGGGGGAGAGCAACTAAAAAAATATATAGCGGGAATTCCATGACCTTAATTCAACTATGTCCCTTTCTTTTTTTTTCTCCAAACCGTGTCTGGACTATTGTTGTTGTTTGTGTTACGAAGCACGAACTCAACACGAATACCAAACTGGGTTATCTGCCCCACGACGATGAGAGGACTTGTGACAGATGTGACAGTGATACAGAAAAAAATAAAAGCTGTGATTGTTGAGGTCACCTATTGATTAAACAATGGATTCGGCTGGAATTTTAATTATCCAGTATTATTAATGTTTTTGGCTAAAGCCTGGTAGCAAACACGTGTTTCTTAATCAACCGTTCGAGAAAAGACGTAAATCTAGACACACGCTAGTATGTCGCCGCCAAGTAACAGTAGATCATCCCATTGTAGACATCCGATTGTTAAAAAATTGATTGTTAATGATAAAAAGACGGCTCACTAGCAGACATGTGTCTGTTAACTGTAAGCAACTGAAAGCTTATTTAGGCATGTTGAGGATAAATCCCAATGCGACAGAAATGTTTCAAATTGTGGAAAATGTAAGGGGAAGGGTCAGAGATTAGGAAAAACTAAAACTTAAAGGATGAGTGTCCACCAATCATAGAGAAAAAGATGCGTCAATAACGTTGTTTTTATGTTACTGTCTAGCTAGCTAGCTCGCTAGCTAATAAGATTTTTCCCATGTTAAATCCCATAGACGTTTTGCTCATGGCTAGCGCAAAATTGAGAAGGCCTACGTACCTGAACTTCTGCGGACGGATGCATGGTGATCGGAGGATGGTCCTTTTGTTGGTTTGGGGGTTGTAGGGGTCAGGCCGCGGTCCTACCGCTGAGTCAGACTGACACGGCCTCTTTTGGCCGTGTTAGTCTGGCTCAGCGGTAGGACCGCAGCCTTTGATTTCAGAGGTCGTGGGTTCGATTCCCCGCTCAGGCAGTCTGACATATAAGTTCCAAAGGCAACGTAAATAGGTTTGCATCCGTATTTAGTAATTTTACTATAGCTTTGTGGTGTTATTTCACGCGAAATCAGAAGTAGTACTCAGTTTTAGTATAACGTTGGCGGCACCTGTGAGTTGATTGCAAGCAAGCTATAATAGTAGAGCAAGTAAGAGGGTGTATGTAAGAGTGTGTGTGGAAGAGTGTGTGCAAAGCCTAACATTTACCCGAAGTAGCACCAGTATTTCATCCCGTTTCTCATTTCCTATTAACTTCAAACAACTGGCAGTGCAGAAGATATTCTAAAAAGCAATATCCTTTTGAGTGTCATTTTAGCCGCAATGCATTTGTTTCAGTCAACAACTTAACCCGTGCTTACATTGTGCTAGTCAAAGTCTGCAAAGTTCTTCGAAGTTGCAAAGTTCGAGTCAATAGACTGTGTTGACCGAGCTCTCCAAGTCTCCAGGTTCCCTAAAATAGATGCTAAGAAGTTGGCTTCTACGTGCGCAAGAAAGTGCCGCAGTGAAGCTTTTCTTTTTATAGTAGTGGGGGCAGCTCTCGGGAAATGAATTGACGGTGATTTGGTGCTTGCGGCCAAATGAAGTCAAGAGTTTCCAAAATTGCAACCGCGATTTGAAACCCCAATTCAGAGTTTAATGGTTTTCAGAATTTCGACTCATGGTTCCGTAGATTTATTGGGACTGTATTGATTTACGTACATATTTGCAAGCACTTCGTCAGGGACGTGCACAGGCCCCCGAGAGGCAGGGGCTAACTTTTTTCTGGGGACCTTTTTTTTTTTTTGGTGTTTTAACCTTTTTTTTTACCCCTCTTTTGGGGGACTTTTAACCATTTCTGCCCCTCTTTGCACCACTTTCTTAGCCGTTCTTGTCCTTTTTTTGCGTTTTTTAGGCTGTTTTACACCACCACTCCACCGAAAAAGGGCACTGTTTTCAGAAAAAAGGGGCACTTTGCCATGAGGGCAGGGGCTAGAGCCCCCCCTTGCCCCCCCCCCCCGGGGGGGCGGGCCCGGGTTTCAGTCAACCATTCTTTTTAGGGGAGGGAGTTAGGGGGGAGGGATTTCACACCTCCTCTCAAGGTCCAAAAATGCTTACCTTTCCCCCCGTTCTGGTTTCTTATACCTATCTAGGCTTCTTGCTAATTTCCTGTGACCGCAGTGACATGTTATTAGTGTTATTCGGCAGAATTTCAAGGAAAGCTCAAGATTGCCTAAAAACATGTTCTTCAAAAAACATGTTCAAAGATGTGTTCTCCAAACAACCTTTGCATCAGCATTCATAACAGTATGTATTCTTGATTTGAAAAATGCGTACAGTTACTACGCAGTTACTGTCGAGCTGTCCATGCCTCAAACAATATGTTATCTACCTTACAAAACAGGGAATAATAACCTCAGAAGTCAATGCCTGTGTAGAAAGCGTACTGGTAGAAGAATTACAATTGTGAGTGAAAAACGTTTAAATCTTGGTACACGTAAGTGTTGGAAATGGAGGAGGGGGGGGGGGGACGTCTGGACCAAGTCTTTTTTTGGGAAATTCAGACTGCTGAAAGTGCCATTTTGAGGACAAGCATTTATGTTGCCGTTAATAAAATAGTTTTTCCAAATTGTGGTACAAGTGGCTATCAAATTATATTGGTGAACAGTTGAATCAATGTACAGAGTTTTTTTGTTTTACCCTCGCACTGGGCATGAATTTGGTTTTTAGAGTCTTATAATTATTATCTGAAGCAAACTAACGCTCGTATTGATGAACCGGCTCAATTTTGAGTCATACTGGATGTTTTGAAGCGAAACAACTCAAGTAAAGGGAGGGGCAAACCCGGAGATTCGAACCTGGGAACCTCTGATCATCGCAGGGGCACGAAATAACGTTTATAACGTACCAGAATAGATGCCATACCTGCTGAAGAAGGATGGTAATCACTCACAGCACTCTGGCCAGCTCATACTGGAGTTTTCGACATGCTCCCAGCCAAAGCCATCGCGATAGAGGGCGAGAGGTACACTTCTGCTAGGTAATTCCAAAACTAAATTCCACGTATATTTTGCATGCCACAATCGACATGAACACGAGGCATCAAGAGGGCCCTTTTCTTCCCCAAAATACCAGGGGAGGCTGAGGTACGGTCGAACCCAGAACCACTCGCAGATGGCAACTATCACAGGCCACCTTGCCCAGTTGGCAAGGTAGACTGACACGAACTTATATTTCATTGTTACCACTTTTCTAAAATTGCTGAACGCAGTACGAAATGTTTGTCGTGGCTTTTGCAGGCTTCTGTTGTTTGCTCTTTAGAAAAGAATGAACATGCGACCCGTTTCTCATTGCTACCGGGCAAAGAATGAACGTGCTTGTGCTTTTATCGTTGCTGCCGTGAAAGTAAGAACATGCTCGCCCTCCAACAGCAACTTAATTTGTGAGTGGGCCAGAAAGGGTAGAACGGTGTTTCGTACCAAGGCAAAACCCACAGCAACCTTATAATGCACATGTATTTAATTTTCAGAGCTGTAAAGTTTTTACTCCTTGTTCACAATGATGATGCTTGCCCTATTGCTTTAAGAGACTGCGTTTGGATTGGTTGTCACCTTCTTCTGATGAAGACGTATATTTTTATGCTCTAACACCATCGAAAATTCAAGGTTTTATCCCTCCCTGCAGTTGCATACTAAAGTTATCAATCTTTAATCTACGATTATGAAAGTTCTTCACCCAGAAGAACATAAACGCATCTCATAAACGAAATACTAGAAATATTCAGCCATAAAAATTAATGCAAATCCGCCTCCCACCCACATAATACCACAAATAATCGGCAACATGAACATTATCGATAAAATGGACGCGCTATTCATTGCTGGTGGTTGAACGCCAATCAGCAAACGCTTCGATTTAAAGTCGTCACTCTAGCAAAACTTTAAAAATCAATATCTCCGTTCCTATTCAATATTTTTCGACCAAACTTGACCATAGAGTAGATAACTGGGTATTTCCAAAATTAAGATGCCAACAAACAAACTAAAAAAAAAAAACAAGAAAATAAGTGATATGAGAACAAAAATGGCTGCAACCAAATTCCTACATTAGTTGCCAAGCTAATCCCACCAGCTATCGTTGCTGCCGTTAAATGAAAAACTTGACCATTGCTGTGGTGGGTTGTAGCAATTGTCAGGTTATTCATTTAACCTTTGATCTTATAAATTCAATGGGCCGACTCATGCTTGCAAACAAAATGATCCAATTTACTTCGTCTCCTTCAGCAAAATTTACAACAAGAATTATTTACAACGTGACATCGATCAACTTGAATTTGTCCTACAAAACGACAAAGAGTATCCCTGCCGCTTGTAGCTACCTTTTGCGAGTGTCTCTGGCGGGAAAACGTTATTTTTTTTTATATAGCAATCTTCCCGCCAAAAGCCAAGTTACAAAGTTGCAAAGAACGGAACGTCCGTCCACGTGGAAAGTTGTTGCTACATACGGTGTTCGAAGGCTGGCAAATGTTTCCCAAAAGTTCTTACTTGTCGAACGGGGTAATGACCCATAATTGCTGATAATTACTTAATTACTGTCATTAGGTGTTCGAATGGAGATACGGCCAAACCTTACAATCTAATAGTCGGTGGGATTAGCTTGGCAACTAATGTAGCAACTTGGTGGCAGCCATTTTTGTTCTGATAACACTACTTTGATTGTCTGAAACTTGGCGGGTTCGTTTCACCCTTGTGGGTTTTGTTTCATTATACTTAACGCAAAATGTCCCATATTTTTAGGTAATAGTCACTGAACAAGAAGAAGCGTCAGTTTCCACCAAGCAGCTAGATCTTGTAACGCATGCGCAGACTTTATAATTAACCCAATTGCCAGCTTGGAGCATCGTTACAGATTGCAGTCCTTGGTATACACACCGTCGGACTATTAGATTTACGAAAGCCCTGATAAAACTCACACAGTCGTGAAGACGGAAGCTAATTTTGCCTCTTACGAAATATATTTCCCTTCGCCGCTTAAAAATGTCTCCGTAACGATTTAAGCTAACATCCTTAATAAGTAAAGGATACAGCCATTGCATCCATTGGGGGTTTACGCAGCCGAAGCGGGAATTACTCGAGGAGGAAACACGAGGAAGAGGCTTTGTTGTTGCCATCCGGGAAACGACAACGGAGCAAGGAGACGCTAGGAGTGGGCGCCATACACCCGATCCTAGTAGGCTCATGCTGGCAGGTGGCCAAGTGGGCTTCTGGAGGAGGAAAAGACGGAAGAACGGCGTTGGGAAGGGGGGAACTGGAGAGGTCGGTCGGCAGAGAGATTCGATGGAACCACGCCATTCCATGGTAGCCCGGCAGTCGGCCAGCCCTTCGATCAGCAATTCCGCAATGATCAAGCGAGGAGGTGCTGTTACCGATTGGCGAGTCTGTTTCCGCTTCCGGAATTGCGTAGGATCGGCCGTCATTAGATGGAGAGACTTAAAGTGGGCCAGAAAACGAAAGTGAAAGTTATGTTACGTTTTTTTTTAAAGTTACGTTGGTATCAAGAGCTGTTTAGAATAATAATAATAATAATAATAATAGTAATAAAACTTTATTGTAGCACGTGAAAATACACGTGATCAACAAAATCCGGGTATATAAATTGATTGTGCCAAAAAGTGCGAGGTGTAGGTGCTGGGCCCATTCTTACGCCTAACCCGACACATACAGTTACAATGTCAGCAGACAGTAGCACAAACTAAAAGTGAACAAGAAAATGTAGTAGTTGGGGGAGGGGAGGGAGAGGGAGACAGGGGATAAAAGCAAGAGAAGGGAAGCAAAAGAGTGAGAGAGGGATGGTGACCACGTTATGAGTTAAACAAGTGACGGGATGAATGAGCTTTGAAAGCTCCGACACTAGGACAAGTTTTATCGTAGTATAATAATGGTTCGTACGAATAAAGCTGTAGCAGGAGTTCATAAAGAGTTCCGTTAAGTACGAGGAGGTTTTGAACAGAATTCAGTACATTGTCTTATCGTATGACAGAAACAGCGCCCTACTTGGAGAATTTTTTTTGCTAGAAATGTGCAGCCACCTTACGGAGAAATTTAAAACGTCGTAGTTACGTGTGATCGTAGCTCAGTCAGCAAACCTGTTGGTTTATAGATCTTATAGAAGGTTGTGACTAGGGATGGGTCAGTAACCGAAATCGAAACAGAATTTTAAGTTTTTACTGAAAACCGAAACCGAAACCGATTCGGATTTTGAGTCGGTTTTTCGTACGGTGTTCGAAAAATTCAAGATTGGTTTATTGTTTTGAATATTTTAATAATTATCATTTTCTACGAATCTTTCACAGCAAAGCTCCTGGTCAGAAAACAGAAAATAGTAGAGGAAAATGGTGCCACAACTAGACCCATGGTCTATGACATTGCTGGAAGTGAAAGCAGGAACGGGTTAGAAGCTAGTTAAACTACAGTTAGGGTACAAGAAAAAAACTCAAAATATCTGGTGTAAGGAGGCAAAAACCGATACCGAAACCGAAACCGCGATTTTGTGGGCATGAAAACCGAAACCGGAGCCGAAGTCAAAAAAATAAAACCGACCCATCCCTAGTTGTGACTCCAGTTCAATTCCAAGACACTGGTCGAATTTTTATTTTCATTAGGTGTCCTGGTTCGATAGGCGTCTTGATCCTGGCTGTACATCTCTGGTTTCTTATACAGACCCGGGTTCCAATCCTGGTGAAGGGAAGTGTATATGTACGGGTTTTTCTCCGGTTGTTTCCCGCCCGTTGCACGAGAGTTTCCTCCAGGTACTCCGGTTTCCTCCCTCATGTGGCAAAAAACAACTGACACGATGGTGGTTCTTTCACTTAACTTCTGCCGCTTGGGCTTCAGAACACTTCAGGCTTTCTAGCCGACATCTTATATTCTATCCTGTTCTATTACACAGGCTGCCATTAAAAGTTCGTGTTACACTAAATGTGTTCAAGTTCTTCATCCCTGGTTCTGGTTGTTCTTATGTATTCCTGGTTGTAGTTAAACTAGTCGTTAGTTATGGACAGAGCTTCTTGAACTACCAACGAGCTTCCCTAATCCAAGTATTCACCAAAAATGCAGAAAGATTTGCTATGATTCAGACACAGCGGTTTTTTTTTTTTAAATTGATGATCTTCCAGAATTTGCTAAGATTAAATTATGAATGACTAAACATTTCAAAAGAATCAACTAGATCTCATGTTAGAGGTGGACCGTTATAAGAACGAAGGGGGAGAAATCAACTCTGATCCCACATTAGGGTGGGTGGTGAGGGAAAAGGTGTAATACTAATTCCATTGCCATACTGGCTTTCCACCTTTCCTCCCTAATGTGGGCTCAAAGTTGGACTCCACCCGTCGTTCTTATAACGGCCCAGCACTACTCCAGTTAATGCGATTGGTCCATTTCGTATACTACGGTGTCGTGTCGACTGCGGCATGTAAAAGATCCTAGATATTTCCCAGTAAAATTGCCCCGCTCTATCCCGAGATAATCTTATGAGTTAAAATTAGCAGTTTAATTCGACTATTTCTTTTTTTTCCCCATTGAAAAGGAATATTCACGAAATCCCTTCCGCCGTTGATAATGACGTTTATTGCATGCAAGGATCAGTTAATGCGGCAGGCGTTGTACAAATATTCCATCTACATGAAGAATGTGCTGTTTACTCTATTTACCTTCCGTTGGTGCAGCTATGGAGCTGCTGCAAGACTAGCATCTAAAGCCGGGCGTTGAGCTAACCGCAAGGTGCACTGGATATATGCAGAGGCACGCCAATGAAGTGAGAGCAGCTTTTTTAGGCCTAAAATACGTGATTTTTTTTATTTGTTGGCAGTTGCTGCAATTACCAACAAGTGGAATCTTTTCTTTTCCGATTTATAACCTTAATATATGTTTCGCAGTGTACGCGATCGGGAAAAACAAAGGTTTATAGACCTAAGAAAACCGCTCTCACAGCATCGGCTTGTCTAAAAACGCCATTGTATTTTACTTCCGTTTGTATCCAGAGCCCCTTGTAGTTAGCTCATCGACCGGCTCCCGATGCTAGCCTCGCTACCAGTGTGATATTATGGTCACTGCCCAATCGTCTGGCCAGCTATTTATTCATGTAATTAATTAATTGTATTTGCTCTCGTTCAGAACGGCTTGAATATTCGTCGACCCAAAGCTGTGAAAGGAGTGAGGTGGTCGCTTACGTATATATTCCTGATCAGCCAGTGTCAAAGGACTTTTGACAGAAAAACGTTTGCAGTCATTATCCAAAAATTCGGCCAGCTTACGTTATAGGCAGGCTAAAATGTCACCCATCAGCCACCACGACCTAGTGCAGATGCAATATCAGACTCCGCCACACTGAGAAAAATTTAACTAAACGAAAGGGGCGTGGTGGAAATTCAGTTGGTTTGTGTGGGAAACTTGAGAAAAAGTCAGGGGATTTGTTTAAATGAGGTTTGTGCGGGAACCGTGTCCTTTGTTCCTGCCCTAGCTTCTTTTTTACCTCCCACCCCCACCTCCCCGTTCTACCTCTGTTTCCTACATTTCCTCTCTTTCTTTTCTCTTTTTCCCTCCCATTTTCTTCTATCTGTTTCATAGATGTTAATTTTTCACCACCTTCCCTCCCTGTTATGATTTTATACCTCGTTGGAATGCTAGTTTGTTACGAGATTCTCTTGATGTTATGCTGGGATTTCGTTTGATTAGTTGGTCTGAAGACAATTATAAGCAATGCTCATTGTAACCAGTGGTGTCGTCGTGTAGGCACTCCGTTACTTTTTTTTTTTCAAGGCGGTGCGGCGCTCCGGCACTTATTCTCAACAAGAGAGGGCTCATGCGGTGAATATATACTTATTTGCCTTAAAGTAGGGGAATAAGACGCTAACAATCA
>JAHWFP010063599.1:20078-48448 GCA_023313725.1 Lithobius niger
GGGGGCGCCACAGGAGGGCATTTTAAGCCATGCTACCCAGTAGGGATGGGTCGGTAACCGAAACCGAAACCGAATTTTCGGTTTTTACTGAAAACCGACACCAAAACCGATTCGGATTTTGTGTCGGTTTTTCGTACGGTGTTCGAAAATCAAAAAAATGATTTGTTGTTTTAGATTTTTTAAATAATTATAAATTATTATAAATTATAAATGACAGCAAAGCTCCTAGATATTAAAACGAAAATAGTAGAGGAAAATGGTGCCACCGCTATACCCTCGGTATATGACGCTCTTGAAAGTGAAAGCAGGAGTAAGTTGAAGCCAGTAATACAACTGTTGCAAGAAAACAAATTAGGAAAATCTGGTTGGGGTGGATGGTGGCAAAAACCGATACCGAAACCGAAACCGAGGTTTTTTGGGCGTGAAAACCGAAACCGGAACCGAAATCAAAAAAATGAAACCGACCCATCCCTACTACCCAGTATAGTATTTCGCTCGCGCATGCGCAGATGATCTGCGCGGGTACAGCTAGTTTTTCTTAGTTTACTTATTTTCAAACTCGACAGTGTCTATTGTTTTTGCGAGCTGCCATCACCAATTCTCCATTTACTCTCTAAAATTTGCTCTACTGTCTTGTTTCTATTATATGCCTGCATACAATCTGTTATTTTGTCAGTACCCCAAGGAAAATTGACAGCGTTTTCAGTGTTAATGTATAGGTTTGACAGAGTGTAGCAAAACTGTTAAACAGGGAAACCAACAATCAGTAAAACCAGGCACCTTTCAGTTTGTGTATTTCCTACTTTAATTTTTTAAGCCATGCAAGGCAAACGTGTGCGTGGGCAGTTTGGGAGCTGTAACTACCCCCCCCCCCCCCCCCCCACCACCACCATTTCCTAACCATAGCTCCGCCAGTATTTTGTTTACCACTACATCCCACAGTCTGTAACAGTCTGTTTTTAATGTTCTTTGCCAGGAAGAGGCAAGTATGACGAGACTAAGACGAGAAATCGGCGGAAAATGCACCGGCATGTCGAGACTCGATCAAGATTACTAGTACAGTCCCGTCCAGACCAAATTTCTTTAAAATTCCAACTTGATCGAATGGCCTACCCGCTTTAGTCGCTTGAATTTTTAAAACGCGCCTGCCAGCTAATCCCGCACTTCAGCCAATAAGAAGACTATCCAACAGGCTGGGCATCACAGGCAGGCCGTGCAGCGTTGCGTGGCGTTCCGTTCTATTATTCATGCACGTTATTACTACCAAATTCTCGCGTCTCTTTCCAAATTATGTGGCCCGCTGAACGAGATGAGGTTCCAGCTCCACCCAATTGAAAACTCGACCATTTGCGACAGTCGAGAAAGCAGAACCTCGATGCTTTCGCATTTGACGATTGTCTGAATTCTGAAAGAAATTGATAAGGGAGGGATTTCACGAGGAAGAAAAAAAGGACTGTCGCAAACAAACCGTCTTGTTAGCTAGCGGTAAGCTAACGCACAGCTCCGCACAGGATTGTCACAAAATAATTTCGGATTCACTAATGTCGGGCTAGTCTAGGGTATTGTTGTTATGAAGCTGTTAAAGTCCACAAAAAATACCCGTTTTACAAAGTCACAAACACATTATTACATCTCTTAGAGACATACGTCAATAGCAGTATGTTATTGGATGCAAATGAGTGGAAAAACTGACCAGTTAAAGAAAATTCATATAGTTACCGGTAATCAATGCACGGTGGTGACGTCACGCCAACACATCCCCACGCTAAAAGTGTAGTCGTTATATACAGTAATCTAACACGTTTTATGGGGTCGACACGACCCCTGCTCCACCATGTGGCATGTTATGACCGACTTTGTAAACTACCGTACACAACACAATTTCAACCAGCACCCCCATTGCAACCAGCACAAACAGCCACATTTGCAACCTGCTACATTTTTTTGAACTAACACGAAAAAAAAAACCAACCTCGCGTACTATGCTGGGTCCCCACCCATGGAGAAATGGCCCAACCCGGCAACCTTTCGTTCCGACGGTAACAAAACTAGGCTACTGACACTGTGAAATACATCTAAACTACGTACTGAAGCCCACATCGAGTTTTATACTGTCTAATCTTATTTAAGCTAGTAAAGTAGAAGAAACTCGTCTTTACCTTAAACACGGAATTCCGAATAAAGAATAGAGGAAAAAAATCCACGTGTTCCCGTAGCTGTTACTTGCCTAGACTGTGTTGCGAGTTTAATTCCGGATTTCAACGTTGAAATTATACCACCCCAGCAAATTTGTGCTGATGACCTCATTAGTGAAATCTCCCAAGCCCAAGATCCACACGACGTCAAATTGTAATGACCCATTGTCACTTCAAAATTAATATTCATTGCCAGTTGTTATTTAATCAATTGTTGCAACAATACATAGCTGTGAATTGTCTGTACTTAATGTTTGACGTCAATTATAACGGCTCGAGCTCGCTTGGTCTTCTGCCGGGTGCTCCCAACAATTAGGTATTAACGTAAATTCATTCCTCCACGAAATCTTCAACGTTCTACATCCATCGGTAATTTCGGCAATATTAATTAGAAATTTTCCCTTTTTGTCCTGTTTCCCCAAATTTAAACTCAACCCAGACCGACCCTGTTTTCAGTGTTCCCCACAACCCCGAAATACCAACACTTGCCTATAAAACTGAACCATTAGGTCCCAAGCTAATGCATGAGTCTCTCCTATCAAACCGGCCAAACAGAGCTAAACATCGCTCAATTTGATTATTTGAGCGAAAAACTGAACCACGACTTTCGGCCTTATTTCCTCAGTATAGTTTCCGATTTAGAATAACCCCAACCTTTAACTTGACCCTACGTATTATGTCCACCTTGTCCTTCAACTGTGGATAAATTTGGGGGAGCGGTAGCATGAACTAATAATCCCCACAACAGGAAGTTTCTAAACCGGAAGTTTCCGTTCAGGAATTTACATCAGTCGTATGTAAAAATATTTAAATTCATTATAATGTACAAATAAAATTTAAAAATAAAATTTTTTTAAAACTCAAATAAGTAATTATGTTAGCTTGACGTCACACCTTACCACTAAAACACATATCCGTGACGAATCGGCGGTTACCGTCGATAATAGGTCATTTGCTCGAAACGGCACAGTCCAATTCTCCGGGCTGGCTAGGAATCACACTCGTGCTTCGTGCTCATGAGGTTCCCCCCTACCCCCTCGAATTGAACTGCGCCGTTCTCGCAAATGAGCAATTATCGACGGTAACCCGCTATTAGTCACACATATCTATCACTTGTTTGATAATTAATATTATTAGTTAGTAGCTAGTAGTAATTGCACGGTGGATTGAGTTTCCCGGTCTTAGCCTCTCCCGGTGTTTTCTCTTCTTAGCAAAAAGAAATCTCATTTACAATATTTGGCGTTTATAACCGTTTTGCCGAATCCCGTTTCGCCCAATTTTAATCATTTGTTTTAATTGACGGCTAAAAGGGAATTCCCGTTTCACCAAATCTCGTTTTGTGGAATAATTTTTTTTCCAAATTATGTACCTTGCTCGCACTGCCACGCTCGCTGCGGCTATACATATAACAAATTCCTTCTAATTAGGAATGTTTCTTAACTGCTACAACGTTAAATTTTTAAGGAATGTTTTGATTCTGCGAAGCGGGATTTGGCGAAACGTAAATTTGCCTTTCACCGAATTTTAATCAGGGCTTAATTTCCGCAAAACAGAAAGACACCCAATATTCAACCGTTTGAGTATTCCTTTAATTTTACTCGCCTACAATGCGACATGCTGTGACCCCGATCCGTCCTCCGTCACTTTAAGAAAATTCGTAGATATCGACAATTGTTTGAAAATTAAATATGAACTAATAATACTTTGCGTTTGTAATGTTGAGTAAAAGTCATTCAGTGTTTGATGGCGGCTAAAAGGGAATTCCCGTTTCGCCGAATCTCGTTTTGCCGAATAATTTTTTTCCAATTGAACGAGTTTCGTACAACCAGTTTCGTAGCACTAACAACGAAGTACGAAATAACCTTACATTAACAAAATGCGAAAAAAATATATTGAAGTAAAAAAATGGCATTGGATTTTTCTTCCGTAGATTTTTTTCTTTTGAATTTTATTTCCTCTGGATTTTTTTCTGGATTTTTTCCTGAATTTTTTCCGTGGATTTTTGTTCCTAGCTTCAATGGCTAGTATCGAGCAGCTTGCCCCTTGAATTAAACTTTTACGCATTATGCATAAATTTATGTATGAATTTGTGTATTATGCATGAACTAAACTTATATAAATATATGCAAATGGCAAGGCTTTATGCTAAATCACGTGACTAATGCTCAATTTACTTTTGGTTAGAACGGAGGAGATGGCAGTCTACAATTTTTTTAAAAACCGTTAATAAAACCCTTACGAAATTAATTGTTTGAAAACTTAAATTAGATATTTGAAGAACATCGTCCAACATAGATGCGGGTTGATCATTCGCCACGTCATTATGAAGAAAAGCGGGTCAGGTCACTAATCTTCAAATTTGACATACATGAATTGATCATAAAGTATTTAAAAGTATAAAAAAATGCAAGACTTAAAAAAATGATGTATATATATATATACAGGGTGTTCGGAAATTGGTGTCAAATATTTTGAGGGTCCGTTGTGTGATCAAAGATAAGAAGAAAAAGTCCTATAAACATGGGTCCGGAAATGCACCAGTCTTTAGTTACAGCCCCCCCCCCCCCCCAGGTTTGGGGTAAACAGTTCTTAAATACCTCATAATGATTCACCGTTTCCATTCCAAACTCACATTCACACATTCTGGAAGGGAGATCGTAACAGGGGGATAGCAACTAATGAATGGCAGAGCTTGCCCGCTGTAATGTAACTTTTAAGACTTCTAAGTTATTGTTTTTTAGAAGTTGGGTTTTCAAGGATTTTTGTCTTTAACACTTAAAACTACAAAGAATCTGAGGTGGAGATTTACCTCCAAATCAAAACCAAGTTTATGCGATGATTTTTGTGGAAGCTGGAGCGTTAGACAAAGGCAACAAACAAACAAACAAATAAGCAACCAAATTCAAATGTGTGGGTTGAGTACAGTAATGTTGTTCTCGCCGCTTCGGCCAATGAAACAAGTGATCATCCGAATTCTAAGGATTCCCCCACTTTTACGTTTTAAGCTTCTTTGCTTGAAGAGTAGAAAACAAACACATTAAATCCCTCACTTTTAATGGCGAGGATACCCGATTGATAATGTTTGGTGCTCTCCACAGAGATGTACGTACAGTAGTTGTTTTTTTTTTGGAGGGGGGAACACAAACTTGGAAAACGATGTAACCTACTTGGTCTTTACACGTAATGAAAGAAAGTACAGTACTACTTTCGATTGTTTTCAATCACACGATGTGTTTTTTCTACAATTTGTTTCATTAAAGTACAAGACCAAAGCAGTTACTCCTCTCTTCCCCCACGTTTGATCCCCCCACATAAGAAAATTACCTCTCCCTCTGATAAGTTGTGCGACCCAATACTGTATTATGAAGTACTGAAATACCATGTATGATATGGCACATATCCTGAGTTTGGAATGGAAACGGTGAATCATTATGAGGTATTTAAGAACTGTTTACCCCAAACCTGGGGGGGGGGGGGGGCTGTAACTAAAGACTGGTGCATTTCCGGACCCAGGTTTATAGGACTTTTTGTTCTTATCTTTGATCACACAGCGGACCCTCAAAATATTTGACACCAATTTCCGAACACCCTGTATATACATTTAAAGTGTTAGGCTATATGTAATTTCAGTGCACTCGTCTCGTAGCAATCGAGTTGAATTCTCAAGCGGTGGAATGTTCACCCTTCAAAAATTTCCTTTCGGGGGAAAAAGTAATTAAAAAAGGAGAAGACTTGAAAACGAAAGGGTCACGCCCTACCGCTTTCAACAACTCCCAAACCGATAAATCGATTTTTTTTTCTCCTTTCCTGTCTTTTTAAATTGCTTTTAATTCAGTTTTCTGTTTTGTAGGTTGAGAAAAGTGATCTTCTTCAGTTCTCTTATAAATTAAAAACAATCTCGAGGAGAGATGAGTAGTTGAAAGTTGGCAGCGACGAAGGGAGGGGGGGGATCGGGTGGGGTGGGGGATGGGTGAGGAAAGGAAAGGCGAATTAGCAGCAATGCATCCATTCACGTCTGACTGGAGTCTTAAATTTATTAGACCTGCATCCAGCCTTCTTGCCGTTTCCATTCACGCGCGGAAAAAAAAACACTCCTCAAAACTTTTGCAAAATTAATTGAAAAGACGGTTAAAGAAGCGTTCTGCAAGTGAGGTTTGCGAAATGTTTTAAAAAAAATAATTGTAGAAAAAAATAATAAGAAACGGAAAATGAAAACGTTTTTATCTTATTTATTTATTCATTTGTTTATTTTCCATTCGTTCATTGCACGAGAGAGTAATAATATAAAGGTGATAAGAGTTATGATTTATTAAACGAGATTTATTAAAATGCGGTAAGGAAATCTAATTTGCGCGAATGGAAATGTAATGGTTTTGTACGTATGTTGCATGTATACATAAAAAAATAAGAGCAGCGTGTCAGGCAGGAATGCATATCAAGCAACACACTGCCAAGCTCATATTTTCGTTGGTGATTTATTATTATTATTTTATTTTTTTTTTTTGGGGGGGGGGGGAGTAGTGATTTTTTTAAGCATTCTGCCAGTAATAATTTTTTTTAAAAATAGTTGACATTCACGAAATGTCTACTCGGTATTTTTTTTTTACTTAAAAAATAAATAAATAAGTTTCAAACAGCACAAATAAGATCTTGGCCCATGAAATTTATTTAAGATAGCCTACATAAAATCGATATAGCATACAATTATTTAAAGATAACCCAAGAGAGGTCAGTGGCTGCCAAATTTGATGATGCTTGCGAAGAGAACGTTTTGAAAAATATCAAACGAAGCTGTTATTAATAAACTTGCAGACAGTTCGTCCACTCATTAGTGACTAACGTCTCGTCAGCCAGTGAAACCAACTTGTCTAAGTAGTAGATATCCGTGAGTCGTAGTCGATTTACCGGTTATAATTGCGAGCGAGCGAGAAACGGCTAGTCCACTATCGAGGGGGTGGAGGGAAACACGAGTGTGTCTCTCCAGCTCCCGAGATAGTGGACTAGCCGTTCGAGCTCAAGAGCAATTATAACCGGTAAATCGACTACGACTCACGGATATGTATTTTAATGGTAAGGTGTGACGTCGAGCCAACATATCTAGTTATTTGAGATTAACAAAAAATTTATTTGAACATTTTATTTGTGAAACATGACGTAAATTCCTGAACTCAAACTTCTGGTTTAAACTTCCTGTCTGCGAAAGTCTAACGTACGCGAGGACGTCCCTATATCCAGTCCCAGTCACCGACGTTTGCGTTTAAGGTAAAACCGTATTTTTTCTACTTTATTAGTTTAAATAAGATATAGCGTATAAAATGGGCTATTCGCTTGAGTCTAGTAGGTTTTTAGGTGTGTTTTAGAAGGTGTCAGTAGGCCAGTTTTCGTTCCGGCGGAACGAAAGGTTGTCGAATTCGGCTTGGACCCTTCATTCATGGATGGGGGTGGGGAGGGGGCTAGCATCGTACGCGAGGTTTTTTTTTTTTTTTCGAGTTAGTGCGGAAAATTTCGCCAGGTTACAAATGTGCTGTTCGCTTGAGTATCGTATGTTTTTAGGTCTATTTACTTGTATTTACAAGTGTCGGTAGCCTAGTTTTAGTACTGTCGGAGCGAAACGTTGGTGTATTGGGCCATTTCTCCATGGGTGGGGTTCTAGCATAGTAGCCTACGCGAGGTTTTTTTTCTTTTTCGTGTTAGTACGATAAATGTCGCAGGTTGCAACTGTGGTTATTTATGTTGGTTTCAATGGGATGTGCTGGTTGAATTTGTGTTGTGTACGGTAGTTTTGCAAAGTATGTCACATGGTAGAGCAGTGGTTGTGTAGAGCGCGGAAAAAGTGTTAGATTATCAAAAAAAAGTGTGGGTTATCGAAAAAGTGTGGGTTATCAAAATTAACCCACGGTCACGTGTGTGGGCTTTCAGATTAACCGTATATAACGGCTACACTTTTAGCATTGGGATGTGTTGGCGTGACGTCACCACCGTGCATTAACATTTAATAACAGATGGGGGCTTTCTCACAAAGTTTCTGTGGATGTACTGTACCTTCAGGTAAAAACGTTTTATACAAAAATTAAAGTCACTAGATTAACTTGGCTTAAATTAAAGTGATAGAGCATGGTTCTAAGAAAATTTTATTTTGGGGGGGGGGGTGAGGAGAAGCCGTCAGGCTCTATAGAGCAGTGACACGACGTAGTATTATTGTATATAACTCTGTGCTGGAGCCTTAATGGGTTAGCTGCAAGGGGCACTGCAGAGAGAAACAAAAGGGCGTCATACTGAAGCCGATGCTGGAAAGAGTGATTTCGTAGACCTAAAACGCGCGATTTTTGTTGTTGGAGAAAACAATCCGCTTTCCGTTGTTTTTCCCTCCATTTTTATGTAGTGCACCACGTAGTATGCCCTCCAAAACCCATACTGGTGCCAATCTGGTGCCAATATGGCGGCAAATGTCACTGCTCTATAGGGCAGTGACACGACGTAGTATTATTGTGTATAACTCTATGGTGGAGCCAGTAACTGGGTTAGCTGCAAGGAGCACTGGAGGGAGAAAGGAAGATCGTCTTATTGAAGCCAATGGTATTAGACTGGATTTCTTAAGCCTATAACGCGCGATTTTTGTTGTTGGAGTAAACAACGTTCTTTTAAGCCTAAGAAACCGCTCTCAAAGCACTGTCTTGACTAGAAGTGCCGTTTGTTTTCCGTTACACTTTAGTCTAGTGCACCTTGTAGCTATTACCTCCAAGTAGTGTCTCGTAGCCAATATGACGTCACTTGACGCTGCTCTATATGGGTGATTCGCTCTACTGATTCACTCCCAATTTGCTTCACTGCCTAGCAGTGGAGTTTTTGCGATACTTCCTTGGCTGAAAATCTGTCCTTATTCATTTTTTTTTCTGGGATTCTCTTCGCGATAACGTTTACGGTTGTTAACCGATTCTTCATTGTCTTTTTGTGTGGTATTGTTTAATTATGGCCCACATTTTTCAAATGAACACCTGCAGGCTATGGCGCTCGGGCAAAACGTAAAAAAGAGAAACGTTAGACCTCAAAAGGTCATGTCAAAGTCAATCAAACACGTGGAAATGGTCCCCTAATTTTTCTGCAGGCTCAGCCGTGTTTCATTTCGACTGGAGTGTTACAGGGGGAACGCGGACACGTCGGCACCGGACATGTAGGTACCATGGCGAAAAAATCTAAGTGGGGTGGGAGACTGGTCTAGGACCGAGTTTGGGAATTCCAGGGCCAGAACTTTAGGTTTGGAACTGAAAGAAACTCAGCCTACTTTGGGCTAACCACGGAAACTACTCTAAATAAGGGTTCGTAAAAAGAGGGCTACTACTAAAGGATTCGGTAGCAAAAATTCCCCTATCTAGCAGACCTAGCAGGGGTCGAGGAGGATCGGACGGGTGGCTGGCCCGAAAGCTTACTGATTTTGCATGCTGGCTTGGCCGTTTCGTAAATACTGTTTGGTTATCCCTGACAACCGCGAAATAACAAGGGTATTATGGGAAATGGAAACTTCTAGAAGGTTACACCCTGTACGCACGCCGGGGGGAGGGGCTACAAATAGGCTACGGTACGGCAACCCAAACTGTGACATTTCTTCAAATTTGTAACTGAATCTTGTACATTTCAACAGTAGATACGGCGATAGTGACTCAGTACAAAATTACCGTTTTCCCCCTTTCCAAAAATTAAAATTGTTTGCATTTAACCCTTAGGACGCGTTTATGCAAGAACTCGCCTTTGCATTCTCGTAGCTAGAAGCTAGAAATCATCTGAAATTCTAACATGGCGGTGGCTTTAGCTCTGCCGGCTCACGACGAAAACAGTCAAAATGTGAATTAAGAAATGACTGGGAAAATTGTTTTATCATTATCAGGAGGAATTTTTTTCTTTTCCTTATTGTCGCGGATTGTAACACTGCAAGCATTTCCTTAAACGATGTCGGATTTAGCTAATCCAGGTAACGTTGTTACGATGGCAACGACTCCTTTGCCCTGACGATTAGTTGTGAGAATGCAAAGGGAGTCGTTTCGTCAACAAGTTTAAAAAAAAGTGCGGTTTAGATTTAATAAAAACACATGGTGCACTACGCACTACACGAAATTAAAAAAAGCGTCTAATGTTTCGAAGATTAAAAACTTGTCTTCATTTCCAAAAGGAAAAACATTAAAATCACGGGACATAACATTACAGAAACTTCACCAGGGAGACGCCATATTGGAATAGTGGATGTGTGCAAAGGATGATGGTAGCGGAGCGGTGAATAGAAGATGTGGAAGTTAGGGGAGGGACGGTTGGTTCCCTTCCCCAATAGTAATAATAATAACCAACTTCTTCCCTACCCCACTTCGGTTCCACCACTCCCATCATCTAGTCCACCACTCCCATCATGCTTTGCACACATCCACTATTCCAATATGGCGTCTCCCTGGTGAAGTCTCTGTAGTGTTGTGTCCTGTGATTTTTATGTTTTACCTCTGAAAATGAAAACAAGTTTTTAATCTTCGAAATATCAGGTTCCTTTTTAATTTCGTGTAGTGCGTAGAGTACTCCATGTGTTTTTATTTAAATAACTTAATTTCGTTGCGTAAACGTGCCGTTACACTTGCGCAACAACCTTCTTGCATCCGTGACTTGTGGGGGAAAAAAAGTACCGTACCTGCTTTATTGCTCAGGTCACTGACGAAATTTACCGTCCTCCCTTAGTCGTTCTGTGTGATATAACCTTGAGGGGACGCAAAAGTCACGTCAACGAAGGATGACAAGGCAAATATTTGTGGCCTTTTCTTGCGGAATGAAATTGCACGTTACTAGTCGATGACGGTTGGGCTGTGTTACGGACTTAAGTCAGAAGGGCTGTGCTGCTCCATTCTACCAGAGTGAATGTGCGTCATGAGACTTTTGGAATCTCGTCGCAACGATCACGCCATTTTTTACAGCTTTTACCAGGTGAGCACTCCATGCAGCGAAATTTTTGGTTTATTTACAACGCAGGGAAAATACGAAAGAAACTATAGGGTGAAAAACACAAGAAACATACGTTGCACGTTCGTGTTAGAACGTTTTTGTATCATGCGACGACTTTGGCAGCGCAGAAGGAAAAAGAAATATGACCAGAGTGCACCGTGAACTTTGTAACGGGTCCCCGAGGACCCCGAAACCCGAACAACGTGAAAAAGAAGAATGGAGTGGTTTGAGGCAGGGACGTTAACAGGATTCCGAGGGCCTGATACGAATTGGATATCCGGGCCACACATGTTTGGCTAAGGAGTCTGGGGGAGCACCATGAGCTCCCCTAGAAGCCAACACTTTTTCCCCCGTGTTTCTAGCTGTATTTGATGGTCTTTGCAGGGGTTTACAAGACATATAACTGATTTTTAAATAATATAAAATTCGACCTTCGTATTAGTCTTTAAAGACGCATTGTCACCCACAGAAAGCATACGAATCTACCGTAGTGCCATTTAGCGGCAGTGATATTGTCTACATTTACAGCTTGCTCCCAGGCTCACGACGACGTATCAAATTTTCACTCAATAATTATGGAGGCACGTGACTTGTTTGTTTCGTTAAAAGAAATGGCGTTGTGCATTCCTCCGCTTATGCCAGCACGTGCTAGATAGCACTAGCATATAGCAATAGATGGTGCTAGATTCTGCAAACTTTCATTAAGTGATAGTGCTATGGATAGTGCCACTTTAATAGATGTGATTGGCTGATGGCCGCCGTTTACAGGTTCTTGATTTGATAATTGCCATTAGAAAATTATTAAGGTACAATCTCGTTGAAAAATGTCACGTGTCTGTGATGAACTTCTTGGTGAGATATTCTGTTGTAGTCTTAGGATTATGATTATGTTTGCCCCAAAATTAGACGTTTGCGCGCTTTGGTTTAGTGAACCAGGCAAACGGTATAAAACTCCGTATGTGCCCTCACCCCACACGACCTATTGCTCGCGTGTGGCGTGTTGGCTACCATAAAAAAAGTAACTAAAAAACACAAGAATTACAAATGTTAGCTTATGCAGCAAATGCAAAGTTTGGGTGCATCGTAGAAAAAAATAACAATAATAGCAATATAAAATTATCACCACCGTAAGAAGCAAATGCAAATTTACTATTTTTAATAACTATTTTTAGTACTGTTTTTATTACTTTTTGCATTACTATTTTAATACTATTTTAAATTACAATTTTTATTACTATTTTTAATAGCGACTGCAAAGTTACTATTATTAGCAAATGCAATCATTACCATTATTATTAATAAATGCAAAGTTAAGGTGCATTGTAGAAAAAATAATTACAACAGTAAAAATAAGATAAACATGCTACAAAGAAACAAAGAATATCAAAATAACTAAAAGTGCTGAAAGTATTTTTCAGCTCATAACTTTAAATAAATTTTCAAGGGTCACAGAACTGATATCCAAGCCACCGAAACTTGGATTTCTGGAAATGATGAATTTCAGTAATATCATTTATGAAGTTGGGTTATGTTATTGTAAAATTTGCTTCCAAGTAAGTAGCTGCACGTATGCAGTTTTTCTTTAGTAACTTTAGGCTGAATGACAAAATTATTAGATTCACTCCTCGTGTGGTAGTTGGTTACAAAACGAGTTGTAGCATGTTTATTAATTCTGTGGAAGTTAATTAAAACTCTGTAAACATACAGATGGCGGACTGACAGGATACCTAGCTGTTGAAAGAGTTGGAATGAATGATCACGTTGTTTTTTGAAAGTCATCACTTTTTCTTTTGGAGCTTGATAACAGGATCAATAGCATTCATGTAAGTTCCACCCCAGCACGTAATCGAGTACTGAAGGTATGAATGTTCCATGGCAAAATAAAATAATTTAAGCAACTTTAATGAAACATGCTTTCTAAGATAATGCATTTTGCACAATAGTGCACGCAGTCTATTAAGAACTGCAGCAATTTATCTAAGGTGACACCAAGATATCGAACTTCGTTAACTTTTTGTATTGAAGGGCAATCACATGTTGTGAAGTTATCTGCATTGAGCACTTGTGCATTTTAAGAATATCTACAACTGTTTCGGTCCTCTCCTTGAGAGCAAAATTCACATAATTGTTTTTCATTACGTTAAGGGTAAGGAGGTTCTCAATAAACCAGTCACCAATAAGTACAAGATCATGTTCAATACTAACAGAGGCTAGCTCTTTATTTTTGTCAGCAGCAAGAAGTGCAGTATCATCAGCAAAAGACACAATACTAGAATTAGTGTTTAAGTTGTATATATCGTTAATGTAAACAAGAAAATAAATAGGAGGGGACCTAAAACTGGCCCTTGAGGCACTCCTGTAGTCACTAAAATACTGTCACTGTTATGACTCCCGACTTTTGTACATTGCGACCTGTTTGATAAGTACAGTCCGTAAACCAGTTATGTGCCAACCCTCTTATTCCGTAAAGATATAATTTCTGTAAAAGTCTTTCGTGATTTACGGTGTCAAATGCTTTCATCAGGTCAAGGAAAACGCCTACAACAATGCTGCCCGAGTCCAATGCCGTGTAAGTTCACGGAAGAAAATTCTGGATAGCATCTTCAGTGATGCGGTTCTTTCGAAATCCATACTGATAGGTGTGCAGCATGGTGTGTTTTTCAAAAAAAAAAGCAGCAAACCTGTTTTTCATGGCCTTTTCAAGTAGCTTGGAAAGAACAGAAAGTAAAGCAATGGGCCTATAATTATTTAGATCGCTGGGATTGCCTTTCTTGAATACAGGGATCACAACAGTGTGTTTTAAAATGTGAGGGAAAATTCCTGCAGTGAAAGAAAAGTCGTTGGCCCTACGTATACTTTCAATGATTCGGTCGCTTTCTCGCCGGGTCTATAGTGAATCCAAGGCCGACTTGGACCGACCGAAAAGCAAGACTACTCGCAGCACTATCTCAGTCAACCTTGGGCGAAGCACGCATGTTCAGGGTGACTCGATAACTTATTTGCCAAAGCAGAAAAGGAATCAAAGGGACTCGTAGGGTCTGACGCTGAATGTCTCTGTTAAAGGTGCCCATTCGCTGAATGACATGTTGCAACATCTAGTTCCGTCTCCCATTATTTAGTTCTATGCAGCACTTGATTTCAACAAACGAAGGAATGCGCAAAGAAATTTCTTTTTACACAACAAACAAGCCGCGTGTCTCCTTTATTATTGACTGTAAAGTTCGTGCGTCCACTTGCGCCAGGGAGGAAGCGGTCAAGGCTAACGATATCACTGTCATTAGATGGCGCCCATCTAGCGGATCAAGATCTGCGTTTCTAAACGCACAAACTTTACATTCAATAATTAAGGAAGCGCACGTGGCTTGTTTATTTCATAAAGAGAAATTCATTTCAGTGTTTCTTCGCTTGTTGAAAGTATAGGGATAAACCGAATTAGATAGCGATAAATGGCTATAGATGCTGTAGCCTGTCATTTGCTGGCACTCCCTATCTTTAACCTAAAAGTTCGCAACTTACGGGAAGTCCGTTCCTGACCTCCAGGTCGTAACAATTCACCCGTAAATCCGTAATAGGGTGTTTCTTTACGGGTGACACATACATATTAGTAAAGTCGGCAACGACTTAAAGGCGGGTTGTCACCAAACGAAAGTTTATAGCATCTAGCTCCATCGAGCGCTATCTAGTTCTCTCTAGCGCTTGCTCGCAGCCAGAAAAGGAATGCACAAAGACATGTCTTTTAGCACGACAAACAAGCCACGAGCCATCTGAATTATTAAGTGAAATTTGGGAAGTCCTCGTGCACTTGGAAGCAAGCTGTCAAAATTAACGATATTAATGCCACTAGATGGTGCCACCGTAGAATATAAAGAAAGTCTAGTGACAGTAATATCGTTAACCTTTACAGCTTGCTCCCAGGTGCACGAGGACTTCTCAAATTTTACTCTATTATTAAGAAGGCACGTGGCTTGTTCATTGTGTTTAAAGGTATTGCTTTGTGCATTCCTTTCCTTACTGCGAGAGAGAACTCAATAGGGCTAGATGCCGCAGGTGTTCAAAGGGTTTCAAAGGGTTTAACGAGCGTGCCGCAGGTGCTAATTTGGTGTTTAAAATATGTTTCCATTTCCATTTAGAATTTTATTTGCGGCCGGGGCCAAATGCCATGCGCCCCAAAACTACCCTATACAATGGCTAATACTGTACACACGCACACGCACTAAACAGCATACCCTCCACCTTCTAAACAATGGAGGGCAGAGAGGAACAACAATCAAAAAACATTAATAATATCTCCCTAACACTGCACGCAACAGTTGCGTTGTGCATTGTTAAACAATAACGATACAAGGGAAAATGTTATTTTATAGAGGCCAACAGAAAAGAAACACTGGCCAATCTAGCAATCTCGGTACTTGCAGAGGGCGCCTTACCAGGGAAGTGTTACACATCTTTGACAAAAAGCCTTGATAATAGTTTTCTCTATTATGTACGAACCCGTTATGTTCTGGCCGACACGCAGCTTCTCTCGCAGCCGGCCTTGTCTGACAAGTGATGGAGACCCAAGGGGAAAGTTACAGCATGGATGGATGTTTCAGGAGCATTATATAATAAGTTACTGAGATTATTTCATCGCACATCTTTTCTGGAAATTCTAGTGACAGCAAAATGTTCACCGTTTTAGTCGCCGGGTGAAATTAATTGGACGATCTGGTTTCGTACGAAACGTCGTGGCTGCCCGATCGGAACGCTGCATTCCGAGCACACAAAAGAAACGGCATTCTTGCAACAAACAGCGCCCTCCGCAAACTTCCCACTAAGAATGCATCGAATTCCGTTAAGACTTAAACGAGGGATATAAAGCCCAATTTAGAACGTCGTTCTTCACGTGACGTGCTCTTAGCTCTGTCGTCCTTGGTATTTTGGTGTTACGAGGGGGAAAGAAAAAGCCCTACTCGATGGCGTAACAAGCAGTTCGGAGAACAAAAGCCATTTTTGGAACGATTCCTCATCTGCTGGCAGTTGTGAAGTAAGAAGTTGTAAGTTGTGTTTTTTTTTTTCCGTTCATGGGCTTTCACGGAAGTAACACGAAATATTATTTATTTAAAGCTGAAGAACGTGTTTTTTTTATAATTATTTTTATGGGTACCATTGTACCCGTATTCACAGAACTCCTGAAATCAACAAGCATACTATAGTGTCCGCGGCCTATCTTGAGTTCGCCCCAGAACGAATAGAGATAACCGATTGTATGTTTTCGATAGCAGAGCACCTTGTTGATATCCTAAGATGGTTACAAAAACAATGGCGGCCGTCGATTAAAGCCGCTCCCTCCAGGAAGATGTAGCCGCTCGTAAAATATCTGCAGGACTCAAGATACGCTGCGCGTACAATACGTATGGTTTAATTCCACCTGGTAATATTGAAAAGTTCACTCCGTGATGGAGTAAAGTCCTATAAACAGCATAAGGACGACGAGATATTTAATTTTCGACAATTTACTGCTTGCTTTGGTAACAATTAAAGCACACACACACACACAATAAAAAAGAGAAAGTCCAGACTGTTGATCTGTTTTCCTTGTAACGTTTAATGGCGTTTTCTTATAGTTGGGACTAGACCCAGGTTTGTTGCCATCTAAAAAAATATCAGCCTCCGACACTAGGTATACGTTACAAATACAACTGACCATACCTGGTCACGATCAACCACAAGAATGTGAGATCGAAATGCATCGCCAAGGAAAAAAATGAAAAAGGCCCTCTAGGAGTGATAGGAGTTACGAAACAAACCATTGATGTTGTGGCAATTTTGTACTTGTTCTCAGCCCCTTCCAACCAGGCCTGCCCCAGAAGGCAAACAAAACGAAAGTCAAGCGACGACGCGCCATTAAGCCTCAGTTCCTCCCCCCCCCTGCCCTTAAGCGACGAACCAGAGCTTTGTGAGTGTTCCATGGTAACATGAGTGGTTACGGTGTTGGCCTTGTAACGGCTGTTACATGTACGGTGAGACGCAACACGAAGCCAACACTTCGTTGCGTTCCTTGCCTTTACGTGATCTCCTGAGCATCCGTCCAATTGCCGCCTAACACGGGAATTGGCCTAGCGCTAGCAGCAAGGCAGCGAGCAGGTCACTGTTCGACCAGTTAGAACCACATCGCAGCACACGGCATGTTGCGTTAACGTAAATCCTAGCCTATTGTTCTCTCTGGTATAAAAGCCATGAGGGTTGACGCCAACGTGTTGGGAGTGCAACTCGCAATGTTGAACCTCTGAGACTAAGGTCAACGCTGGTTTCGAGTGTACGCGGGAGAAGCCAACATCCGGGGGGCCGCTCGCGGCTTTTTAAGAAGGCTGGAACCTGATTCAGTGTCTAAGATGTGATACTCTCTGTACGGAACCCCCAGCTGTGAAGTAAAATGTGAATGGTGCTCCAATTATTCTCGAAATCAATCGTCCATTCCCTTCCAGCCATGGGGATGCAGATCGTAACGCGCTGCCAACCTGTCTACGCAGGGAATTTCAGGGGGTAAAAAACTATAGTCGACATCTTTAAAAGAATTGAAGATGCTGTCGTTAAAAATTTTAGCAAGGAAAACCATACAACCGTACGATTTCTCTTACTTCAGAACTGAAAACCGGAATCCGTAGTTTACCAATCCTGTAGGTGAATCACGGTTCCGCATACTTTTTTTTCCCTCCCCTACTGCTTGATTTCGTTAGGGCTCGAGGATTTCACCGGCAGGCAGGGAAACCACATCGCCGTGTAAGAAGGTGCATGCAATTTTTTTTACAACCTTTCTTGATGAATCCATCGTACGTAATTTGATTAAAACAGGGCCTGCAAGATCGGTGGACAGATTAAAGGCGTGTATCCGTCTTCTCATTTGCAACGGAATGGGGTACATAAAAGGGGGGAAAAAAAAACAGAAGAAATTATCGTCCAAAAAAAAAAGTAAAAGAGTAAGCATAACAGAACACGGGACATACCGAAAGGGAGGAGTGGGGGGATGAGGATCGAAAAACTGGTGTTGAACGGCTTTATCGGGATCAACGAGAAAGTACGCGCGTGGAGCTGCGAACGTGCAAGAGCGCAATGAACGTATACGCTGACCAGGCGCGTCTTTCTTTATCAAAATGGCGATCAGAACGGGGAGCCATTCTTTTGTGCAAATATTTAATAAGCGTGCGTCGCATACAAATGAGTGTGGAACGACGGAGGACAGTACGAGGAGACGGGGGTGGAAGGATTGGGGAGACGAGGGGGAGGTTTGGAAAGAAGAGGAGAGAGGGAAGGGGGCTCGGAACCTCATTGTAAGACGATGCCCACACTTTGCAAGACGGAGTGGTGTCGCAGTAATGAGGCCCACTTTTACTCTTGTGATGGAAAGAAAATCTTAATGGGAGAGCTTGTATAGTAAGAGAAGGAAAGTTGGTGAGGGAAGTTTTCGTGGTGGAGTAGGGTAGGAAGGATGTTGGAAATTGATCCGAAGTTTGCTCTCTCTCTCTCTCGCTCATTCTTTCTTCCTGTCAAGCCAAAAGCTGGGTCAAAACCCAGGAGCCTTTTTGCATCTTGGTCTGGCCTTTTTAAAAGTCTGGGCTTCAGAAAAGGGATACACGCTGCTTCCTGAGGATTTGAAGAGGAGGAGAGACAGCCTTCGTGCCGCTGCTGCTTTAACGCGGTGAGGGAATTTCAAGCCTCAGCGTTGGAGTGTTTAGGCCCTAGTTTGACGCTCGGATGATGTTTCATAAAGTGAACGTGGAAACCTGACGACGTCTTTACTATGGGAATTACTTATACCTACGTCACTTGTTTACTGTGGGAATACCTTCGTTACAACTACGTCACTGTGTGACCTATGTTATTACATATGGTAATGACCAGAAGCAACAAAAATTATTTGTGTTCTATTCTATTTCAACTTTTTTTTAGGTACTATGCAGTAACAAAAGGTACAAGTCTGTGCTTCAAAAAAGAGATACACGCTGCTTGTTGAGGATTTGAAGAATATAAGGGGCTCACGTGCCATTGAGGGAGTTTTTAGGCTCAGCGTTATGACGCGGCGGAGTGTTTAGACCTTCGTGTGATGCTTGAATGATGTTTCAGAAAGTGAATGAGGAAGCATGACAAATTTTCTTTTACTATACGAATTATACAACTCACTGTGTGACTCGTGTTATTACATACGGTAACGATCGGCAGCAACAACGTTTAATTTTTTCTACTAATCTATTTGAAGTCTCGTTTTTTAAGTTCCTATACAAAATGTTTTGTCGTACTACCGTCTTAACGTTAAGCAGCACGTGGCAGGAGCAAAGGGAAACCACAGCTAAACAAACCCACCCACCGAGCCGCAATGTCTTCCAGAGCGAGTGACGAAAGAAGGGCAAAAAGGACAATCTTAAAGGATCGTAGCAAAAAAGAAGCAGAACTGAGCCCTCCTGTAGAGTTACCAGCCCTGACTAATTGTAGTATTGTACAAACCAAAAAAACTCTAAAAAGTTCTAAACACTACCTATTTAAATTTTAAAAATCGTGGTCCCTTACAACAGTGGAGTAAAGCTGGATGATATCGGAGCAAAATTTATTCAGACAAAGAAAGCACTGATTCGTACAAAAATAGCTGGCACATCTTTGGAAAAGAACTGCGCCTGTGCTGGTGCTCGAAAAGGAAGCGTACAGACTTGTAAAATATAAGGAGAGTCCTTAAGTGGGTGGCCGCAATCACAGGACGACTGGGGTTGTGGCCAGATAAGCTACCTTGCAAGATAAGCCACAAAATTCCCACAGGCGGTGAGCTTTTAAACGGCTTTACTCAGTATGGGTGATAAGTCCAAGCTCACACGATGTTTTAAACAAACAGTTTGTGTCCCTTGACGAAGTAGACCAAAGGATCTGTCAGGCTTCCAATGGGGCCTACCTGGACAGATAGGAGGAAAAAGAACGAGGCAGAGGTGATTTTACTTGAGAGCCGTTAACACTGGTTTCTTTCGCAAGGGAGAGCACAGCCTCGTTGCCTATGTGACCTATGTGAGCCATAAATAGACATAAATCTCTGGCAATAATATTAAGGACAATAATTGGAGAAATAAGCCAACAGCGAAAACCATACACTAGAAATAACGTAGTTCAGTAAGCCACCTTTATGCACTTACGTTTCGTCGGAGTGGCATGACCCGGATTCGGAGGCCACTCCGACGAAACGTAAGTGCATAAAGGTGGCTGACTGAAGTACGTTATTTCTAGTGTATGATTTTCGCTGTTGGTTTATTTCTCCAATTTACCTATGTGAGCCCACACCCAGCAAAGTTCAAGCACGTGGACTTTCAGCAAATCACAAAGAAGATGACGAGATACTGCGGTCTGCATGGAATATGGACACAGAGAGACGACAGCCTGAAAAGCAGCCAGAGAATCGCTGTAGATATCTATGGTTTCAACTTAAGTAAGTACATCAAGGCAATATGGGGTAGGGGGGGGGGTTGAGGCTTAATGTGCATCGACAGCTAAGTCATTAGCGCCAACCTCAGTCACAGTGCAGTGGTCCGGGATGCCACACATTACAGAGATGTTACCCAATCCCCCAAATCTAGATCTTATTGTATATCTGTACCTCCTGCAAAAATTGAAAAACCCCGGACAAGAGGACAAAATCATCGCCCAATTGACACGCAATGTCTCGTGGAAAATGAAAACAATGACGAACAACCTCAAGATGGTGACAATCAACAAGAACGTGACAGAACCATGAGTGCCCGGCGACACCAATGACATTCAGAAAGTATAATGTCCATCAAAAGAAATAAGTAAGTAAGGTTGGTGTGACCAATACGCAAATGGGCTAACACCACTTCTTCCCACCTCGTGTGGTGACACTCCTGGGTATTGCCTTTAATACCCCGCAACTTATTGCCGTCTTGTTTGCCCCATAAGGCGTGCCAAGCAGCGAGCAATCCCAGACGCAGAGCTGGAAAGGCGTCCAAGAGAACAAGGCACAGATCCCTATTGAGAGGACCAGAAAGGACCCCTTTCACTGCAGCATAAGCGTGCTCATTCCCAGCTATCCCGACATGGTTCAGGACCAGCAGAAATTTACACGTTTCTGCTGGCCAGGCAAGTGGGAAAGCAGAGCTTGTATTTGCTGTGTCATGGGGTTCCGAGGGTTATATGTCGCCAAGGCAATATATCATTGCTGTAGTAAGTGTGTACAGCTCTGCCTAGGAAACTAAGTTGGCCTATTCCAATCTATACGAGTCTGTGAAGAAGATGTCAATGTAACTAAAAACAACAAAGGTACTACTGACAACTTAATAACAGGTCTTTGATTCTTCCCTACAGACTGACCATCTTGCTGGCATAACGTCATCGTAATTCACAAAGGGAATAGCTCTCTTTGAGCGGGGTAAGGAAATAGTGCTGGACTTGTTCTCCTCTTATACTCGGGGCCCCCCCGATTCTATGTCAATGAAGTGAACAGTAAACGGCTCGAATCGAAAATGGAACTATGCCGGTCAACACAAACAAAGCCTCTATATACCCTGTTCTGTAGGTTTTTGCCATGACGATCAGAAGTGTTCTATCCTACAAATCCAATGCTCTCACCAATCCAACTTGGTCTGCACTGTGTCCCCATATCCCTAATCCTTACAGGTATCAGGGTGATACACTTGTCCAAAATGACATACAAAGAACGAGGGGGAATTCCTCACTTCTTGGTGGCCACAATTTGAAGCCTCGTTGAAATACTCACGATCTTTGTCTTCAGACCTCTAATGTTCCGGCTTTAATCGAAAAAAAGGGTCTATACGTAATCCCAAATATACCATCCCTTGTGAGCATACCAAACTAGTTTGATCAAAATGCAGAACTGGCAGGTGGCTAGTACGTGCAGTAAACCAGGAAAGAAGAGTATCATCTGTTTTTTCGAAAAGACGTGATCAGCTGGATGAAACAACAAAAAAAGACATGTACACGTTGTTATGGGACTTATTTCTGCTAGCCCAGGCAAGCAGCACGACCTCTATGTCTAATCAAAATGCTCGACCTTCTTCACTGCGGAAGCACCCAAAGACTGAAGATAATCATCATCTGTGTAGTTGCAGTCCCCAGGGACTACATTTATCCTGTGGAGAAGGGGATGTATAACAATGATCAAGAACACAGGCTCCAAACGTGAACCTTGTGGATAACCCTGGGTCATTGAGACGGTAATGCCCTGCAGAATCATAAAACGTTCTTCAAGAAAAGAGAAGAGGACCGACTACAAGTGGCCCAGATTGTCCAAAAGTCGCAGCTGGCTACCAAGACTTGGCTACCATACCACATTAAAAGCAATTTTGATGTTCTGAGAAACGGTTAAGCAACGACAGCCTCTTTGATGTAGGAAGACAATACTATCCTGGTATACGTGTATCACCTGAGTGGTGTTCTGCTGCAGTTGGTCTCCAAACTGGCAAGGAGAAAGTTGTTGAGCTCTGCTCCAGAAAAAAGGAGAACCTACCAATGCACAATCTATCCAGAATTTCCCCAAGGGAAGGCAGCAGAAAAAGTGGGTGAAACCTCGTAGGGACTTTAGGCATGAGTACCACCCTGGCTATTTTCCAGAAACTGGTAAAAAAAACACCCTGATGCAAGCAGGCATTAAGCAGGCGAAGCCAAAAATTCCCGAGGATCAAAAAGATAAGAAAAAGGGGTGCCATGGGAATGGCATCCAGGTCACGAGCAGCCTGTTGTCAAGAATGAGCAATTGTCATATTAGTTTGGGAATTGAATAGTCACGATTGTCTATCGATACAAATGTAGTTGTAACCTCTCTCGAATAAAAGAGTGTTCCGCCTGGTCGTCATCTTCTACATCTGTTGGAAAATATTCACCAAGGAGAGCACGAATAGTGTCTACAGATGATGTAGTCCAACGTTTCTACTTCTAGAGCATGCTATTCCACCAAGATTTACTGTTGAGGCGACCCGCCCGAGGAGCAGAGCACCTACAGACTGAAACAGCCGCACATTGAAAGTCCTAGGCCATGTGCACAACGTACTTGACAAGTGTCCACTGCCAGTGCATTCAATACTGGAACACTATCCCTCAAGGTGCCATCGAAAATGTCCCTATCCACCTTCTCATTCTTAAAACGCTTGGGGTGCACCACATGATAAGGAGTAGGAACCACCACGGAAAAATTGATCTTCACGTGTTCGCGGAACATCCCCACATCCTCGACTGGCAGTCGGCAATAAGATCCTTGACATAGTGTAATGTCAATCCAACTTTTTCGGTCTTTCGATTAAAAGTTGGGGGAGAGTCGCAAGATTTGCCAGAATGAAATCAGTTTTGGTCGAACAATTTTCCAAGGCTTCTCCTCTCTCCATCTTCTCCACTGCAGATGGGGTCAACCTTTTCTAGGGAAGGCTTTTTGCAGTAAAATCACAAGGTCAGGGAATGTGGTTTAACGCTGTGATGGTCCAAAAGAGATGCAAAGTTTCCCTGTCGAGCTGCATACAGTTGCACTAACACAAATACAATGTCAAAATCACATGCAAGAGAGATTATGTCGCCGTCTGAAAATTGTGTCAAAACCTTACACAAACCTCTCTGGAAACAAATTGTTAAATGCCAAAAGTCTGTCAAAAGTTGGCACATTCCAGCAGTCACAACTGCTCGGATTTGCTTTCAAGGCCAAAGGATCTTCTTGGGTAATGCTCATATCTGAGTCTTGTGATGTAGTGCATCTACACTCGAATAAACCTGTTCTTCTAGCTACGGATTCAGAACTAAAACTTCTTCTTGCTCACTGGAGGAATTCTTACTGTTCCCTGAGGAGAAGGGTTCTTGGCTTCGGTCTCTTCAGCAGGTAAGTCATGCCACTACGTTGCTAATGCCAACGGGCTTCCCTCGAGAACATCGTTGCCTGTATACGAATCCGAGCTGCCTCGGCTCATTCGTTCTAAGTTGAATGCGCACAACTGCATACTTTTTTCATGCGACGGTTAAGAGATGAATCTCTGCCGAAATCTGAAAAATTGGGATTGAACAACATACTTTTTGGCCGGTAATTTTCAACCCGTCTGATCCAAAACCAATAACCAGTCTTAGTTTTTAACCAGATAATTCAATAAAGAAACATAATTATATAATATTAAATGAAGTAAATAAGGTTCTTACTTCTTATAGCTAAAACTAAAATTCACCTTACATTTTTAAACATTTTTATTTCTAATCAAATAGTTTTTTTTTTATTTTATATTTTTTACTTACCCAGACGAATCGTCACTGCAGAACGTTGAACGGATCAGTAGATCTTTCTGCGACGACGATTCATAGTAT
Source organism: Lithobius niger (assembly GCA_023313725.1). Lineage (NCBI taxonomy): Eukaryota > Metazoa > Arthropoda > Chilopoda > Lithobiomorpha > Lithobiidae > Lithobius > Lithobius niger. Next base: position 44,567 of record JAHWFP010063599.1, read on the forward strand.
CGGGAAATTTGTCCAGGCGGTTTTGGTTATCCATATTTAGTTACTCACATATTCGTTGCGTTTTAGATGCTTCTCATTTTTAAACCACTTGATAGGTTTTCCACCAATGGAAAGTTCTCGTCATGACAATTAAGATGGCCTACGGGAAACTGAAAATTGGGTAAAAATTAGGAAAATGAAACATTTATGCGGCTGTGGTGGGAATGGGTCCGTAAGGTTTCAAGTGTGCACGGCTGCCAATTCGATATTGGTGTCAGACAAAAAAAAATAGGATACAATGCCAATTATTGGAAAGAAAATATTGGTCATTCGATGCTATTATTGGGCGATCTTTGCTCAAGGAAATTCTCAAAATTTGTACATGGTGCAGTATAGTTCATTTCACATGAGATTCAAACGATCTTCTTCTTCTTTAGAAGCAAACCTAGTAGAGTACAGACTTTTGCACCACATGGCTGGCAAAGCGTCAGGTAGAAGCAACTGTCAGCGTGCAGATGGTTGCTAAGCAACGCCATCCCTTCAATTACCTCCGATTGTTTTAGGGATTAGCCGTAATCTTTGGGAATGGCCACAATATGAAACAGGAGGGTGGAAGCTAAGCGCCAAGAATAACAACACAAGCGGATGAAAAGTTTTTGAGTAAAGCCAACGTATTAAGATGCACGGCAAACTTGTTTTGAGAATGACAAACGAGTCTTTTGTCTCCTTGTGACACACGAACGAGTCTCTTCTTGCTTCGATTTTTAATAGGCTTACCAGAGGAGGACAAAATCAAAGGGGAATGAAAAGTTGCGCAGTAAACTATTCTGCGAGAGCACAGTTTGTGATGGCGTCAATATTAGGAAACAGGCTTTGGGCCTATTGTAGGCGGAGCGGAGAAAAATTTATTTTAAATTTGTATTTCCTCTCATTATAATGGCTTTGCAATGTTTGCTAATGGTCCTTAAAAAGCTGGGGGCAATATTCATTCGGCTACAGTTGAGCTGAAGCTTTTTTGCTGGTGTTTTTAACATTTTAGCTATAGGCTACGTTTCATATTAATTTTAAGATACTTTCGTTTGCACCCATATTTAGTATCCGTTTCGTTTGCAGCCTCTTTGCGCCGTCGCCGCCGTTGTAAAATACAACGTTAGCCACCGTGGTTAAGTTGGCAAAGAACGTGCCGCCGTGGCTAAGCTGGCAAAGAACGTGCCACCGTCAATAATGCTTACATTGTTTTTATTTATTGCAGAGTATCTGTCCTAGATTTAAAATATTAACAATAAAGCATTTAGTTGCAAGCTAAACAATCACCAGTAACGATAGTACTTCACAACAATCAAAAGATTCGAAACGTCCGCGGCTCTCTACGCTGCCATCTACGAGAATGTTGAAGCGCACACCTCTGGCACGTAATGCAACGCCAAACGCTAATTTTTTTTTAAATTGGAATTATTACGATTGTTGATCAGACGGTGTTAGCTTGGCTGTGAAGATAGAATTTAAATAATTTTAAATCCTAATTTTAAGCCTAATTGTTAGTCCCGTTTTAGTTTCGTAAGCGACAACATGCAGTATAGAGAAATTAGGCCTATTGGGTTCGATGTTAGGCCTATTTATTCTGGCAACATGGGATGGAGAGTGTAGTTTCCATAGCAATCTAGAAATCTTGAAATTACAATACGAAGCCAAATTATTGTTCCGTGATGTGATGTAAATACGTAGTCTGCTGTGTACTTTCGTATTATATGAACGGTTTCCTCCTGCAGCGGTGATTTGATGTTTCAAATTTGAGATTCCCGTTGATAGCGTCAACGCCACTTTGGTTGCCATGTTGGCTGAATTCCTGCAAGCATTCTTTTTTACATTAAACGAATGTGAGTCGTTAACGAATCCTTCTGGTTTTTTTCCCATTTGCTTTGACTTCCTCTAGTGGTTAAAGTGTTATGATCAAATGTTATTATTTCGTTGAGTTATGTCAAAAAAGATTGTTAGCTGTAAGGAAGCTACGACGATTTATTTTGGCTTTTTTTTTAAAGTTCACTTGATTACCAACAGCACAGTGTATGCTTCGTCGAAATTCCTTCACTATTCCAAATTTACAATGGTGAGTGTTAGAAATAACTTCGAAAATTTGTTATTTCTCCCGTAATAATTGTTCGATTTACGTCAAATTTTGGCTCAGCAATACTGTTTGGGGTATCAAGCGTTGTACCAAATTTCATTCTAATCCGAACCTTCGTTTGGGCTCCACCCAGACTAAAAATGTGCGACCAACGGACCAACCAACCAACATTTTGCAATTTGGTGTCCGTTATAGGCTACGCTTCGCTCGCTTCGCTCGCTCGCTCCGCCAATTATTCCTAGCTCCCTTAATTTAATTCGGAGGATTTATTTTTCGACGAGGCATTTTGCTCACAAGTAGCTGTTATATTCTGTGTTTGGGAATTTATAATAAACAGAAGTGATTAAGAATTCTGTAGGAATCATCAGTATTCTGTCGGAGCACAACACCAGTGGTGTCCTGTGATTTAGTGTTGATTTTCGCTGTTCTAGTATTTGGTATACTACAGAGTGATTTGTGCTATTGCTTACTGATTCAAGAGGGAAGGAATGTAGCGAAAACAATTACGTTACGTCTGTAGTGATCAGCCGCTAGCTCGTTCTAGATCTTGATGTAAGATCAGTCCAGAAGATATGTGCACAACCTCACGGTCATGGTACATGCAAAGCATACTGTGGGGTGGCTATGCTGGTGTCGATGTCACTGGTTGTATTCTCTCATGGCTGTAAAATCCACTTATACGCAATTATGAATGAGCCTCCTTGCATTTAGACCAGTTCGGCATTACTCTGTATGTGTTGCCAATTCAGGAAAGATGGGTAAGAGATAACGAAAAGCATAATTAAGATCATCATAAAAAAATTGAGTGAAGACGGTGAGAATGCCTATCTCAATGCTACACTGCAAAAACGATGAGTACTAACAGTACACACCAATGTGTACCCTCTCAGCCTCCACACGAGTTGTGTACTGAGAGTACACAATTTGTGCACTGGTAGTGCACAAGCTGTGACGATAATGTGTACCCTCAGCGCACAGACTGTGCACTGCCAGCACACAACTCGTGTGGAGGCTGAGAAAATACACACCCATGTGTGCTGTCAGTACACATCGTCTTCAGAGTGTACATTTGTCTTAAGTATTTCTTCTTTCTGCACCTAGTAGTGAAAATGGCCTGAATCCCAACGAAGTGGACTGTGTGCTTCAAACGGACAATCGTTGGACAGCAGCCAGCCAGCCAACCATTCTACCACCCGACCCAGACGACTGACTGGTAAAGGTTTGTCCCGATGGCTTGAGACATCCCCCACCCCCCCACTCTCCCCCACCACTTCCATCCGTCCTGTCCTCTAGGGATGAGCACTGAGGAAAGACGAATTTTACGACGGTTCTAAACGTGTTGTGCTGCTAAGCGCTTCGTCTTATTGAAGAACTGGGCGCTTTTGGCTTCCGGGACAGAGTCCAATGAGCCCTCGGGGCAAGTCAGCCGAAAAGCCAGCAAAAGTAAAAACCACCCAGGAGAAATGGGTAGACGGAAGGAAGAATGGAAGTGTCTGAGGACGCTCCCGTGAGACGTTTATATCAACTTAAAACGTACATTGAACTTGAATATACCGTACACTTTTTTGTGCCTCATGATTTTGTGTATGTGTGGAGGGGGGAGTGGGGGTTCGTTGTGCCTGGCAATTCTATGAATGACGTCAGTAACTTACGGGCCATTCAAAAACCACGTGGCCATTTTTTAAGCCATTTTTGACCCCCCCCTCCCCCCTGTGTGGTCATCTGTGGCCAAATCTTGGATCCCCCAAAAAACACGTGGCTCATAGCCACACCCCCCC
>JAHWFP010063601.1:0-37516 GCA_023313725.1 Lithobius niger
TTATATTTACTTCCATTTTTTACGCATAATTCTTTTTTCTTCTATTTATCTTCTCAAACTTCCTATTTTGTCTTAAAATTTCCTCCCTAGATAGCTTGTGTTTCCGTAACAATGGCTGTGTTAAATAAATACGGATGCAAACCTATTTACGTTGCCTTTTGGACTTGTATGTCAGTCTGCCCACCAAAGGCCGAGGTCCTACCGCTGAGCCATACTGACACGGCCAAAAGGAAACGTCCATATAGGCAGCATTTAACAAGCACACATATATGTAAACATACAGTCCAAAAGCAACGTAAATAGGTTTGCATCTGTATTTATTTAACCCACCTTGAGCCATTGGCTTTTCCGTCCTGTATAAACAATGGCTGTGTAACAGTTGTACTGTAAAAATACAGAACAAAAAAATGGCTGGATAGAAACCCCTACTAAAATACGTTGAAATGTCTTATACATTCTGCAAAAGTTTACACCAGTTGTTGTGGATTCTAATACCAAAGGAAAAAGAAACTAGCGTGGCAAAAAAAATTAGTGTTTGTTAAATAGGCACACTGCCCGGGATCCCAGAATACCTTACGAAATGGGTAAGTATGCGCCAAATTGTCTACTCTGCCAACGAAGACTTTCAAGGGTCAGCACAAAATGAGGGGTGAAGGGGGGGGGGGGAGGAAGAGTTTTACTGACTTAATCATTATGATAAACTTGGTCGGTGTGTACTGAACTGCACGACCATGATTGTGCGTCTAAATTGTCCGTCTTTTGACGACATTGCGTGCGGTTGCCTAGCAACAGTCACAACGAACTAATAATTCTAGGTTCTCTTGGTAGATTGCGTCCTTCCTCTCCCCACCCGGTTGGCTGCCCACAGGCTTTCATTTTTTTTGTTGGGGGGGGGGGGGGGGGGAGGCGGTAATTTTTTTTTTTTTATTTATTTAGTTTTATATTACAGAATAGTTAGTTTTCGTTGGAAAAACTCAGTTATAATGGAGTCCTGAACACCAACATGTATCATCAAACAGACTACTTAATCTTAGTAATTAAAAGTATAGATGAATGTTTCGTCTTTAGCTGTGAGACAAGTAAGGCGAAAAATTGTATAAAAATTACGTCTTTAATACTTAGTACTGCCGTGAAATTCCCCTGGATTTAGATGGGAGTGGGAGTGTTAAAGCCAACATATGAGAAAAATCCAAAAATCGGGTGGAGGGGGGGGGGGGGTGCAAAAACCCAGCTCGCCCGGGCGCAAGACTTTAGTCTTCCCTGCTATTTTTTACCCAAAAAGGTTGGTGCTAATCTGAGGAAGCTGACATTGGTGTCCGTAACTGAAAACTTAAGGAATTAATTTCTAACAACCGATTACTGAGCAGATATTAAAAGACTAATTTGCTCTTCTGATTTTAAATGGATGAACTTTAATCTCTTAGCTTTGAACTTCTTTTCGTTTCGAACAAATTATTTTAAGTTTAATGCTATCACTGCCTGCAATAGCAATTCAACACTCATAAATTTAAATTCGAATCAAATTTCAACATTATTCAGTAAAATTAGTTGTAGTCCTCGAGTATCAAAATGTTTTTTTATTATTTTTTATTTACTTATTTATTTTTGTATGTAGTGTAGTAACCAAACGATGTCTTCAAAGACCGGTCCATTATCGTAGGGGGATGAATGTTTAAAAATGTGAAGATAGCCAAGCCGATATTGAGACAATTCAATTGCAACAATGGCTCTTTAGCCAAATTAAAGTAAGTCTCCAAGCTTACAGTGGTGCTTCTGGGATTGACAAAGCCAACGGGCCCCCAACCACCCACTTGAAAAAAAATATTACAATGCTAGAATTCGCTAAAATCGGAAGTTTTCGAAGAAGCAAAGAATTGTTCCATTGCTGTTTTGCCTTGATCTCGTGGTCTGGGCCCATACTTTCATTCATCTGATGTCCAAGTATGAATAGTGAAGTTTATATGTTTGGATTCTTTGCAGTTGCGCACCCAAGTGATAGGTCCCCCCCCCCCCCCCTGAAAGTAGAATTGGTTTAAGTAGTTGGCCACTACGGCATTCACTACAACTAAAAAATTCTAAATACAGCCTTTTTTATCGTTTCAAAGATGCTAGAATTTCTGAAAATCATTTTTTTTTTCATGGTTCCAAAGGACTTAAGCATCTCCTTCTCCTTCCATTGACACCTTTGCTCATTTTATTTTGCCCCTCACGAACAAACTTCCTTGGGGCACCGCCAATTCTTTGTAATTGCTGTTTTTCTTAGTGTGGTTCCCTGATTTTGGTCAAGAGGCCCCTGAGTTCTGCCTCTGCACCATCTGCTGAGAAAAATGTCGACACACAGACCAGGAGAAAGTGAACTTTTGGAACTAAAACAATCCTTGTCACTTTAATTTGTCATCAAATAACGCCACACATGTAAAAATTCATCACAATCTTCGTGTAACGAATTGAAACATCACCTCTTTATTCACACAAGAAATCTGAACAATGAAGTAGGGCATTTGGCGCGTGCGATGGTGTCATCAACCAGTTACCTCTATAATTTAGGTCTGGCTCGAAACGACGCTGTAATGGGGTATCCAGACAGCAATTAAGCATCATCCATCGTCCCTGATGGCCGAACACACCACCAAGCGTCACTCCGATCAAATATTTTATTTAATCGTCACACAAAAAGGCGACAAAAGAACAGGGATTGACGGATGGTGATGGCCCCCTTGCTTGGCCAATAATGAAAAAGTAAAAGAGAAAAATAAAGGAGCGCTATCGACTTTCCGTGTAACCTAGACACAAACGGTCTTTGCCCGTCACCAAACCTAACACACTATTTATCATCGATGACTTTCTTTTTTATTTGTCTTCTTTAGCTTTTTTTTAAAAGGATTTCGGCCAATTGAATTGTCAAGAATATGTGAAAAATGGTTAAATGCTAACTTGAAGCATTGTGTTTAAGTAGCGAGCCCCCAGACATCATTCTCGAAATTCAACGCGCGTGACGAGCGCAATGACAATGGCGCCTTATTTACTGCAGTTTTTTTTTTGTCTTCGACGCCCCCCCTCCTCCCCTTCAGCAAAAATCCCGACTCCCCCGCTTGTGATTTTAAACTACTGCTACTACTATTAACCAATAGGTTAAACCGCGTTGCATCACGGTTCATGCACAGTGTTCTTAAAGATACTGGAAAACGTCTCATGCGAATTTACTCGTACATGAACTTGAATATACTGAATTTGTTAACTGAAAAACATTGTAAACCCTTTTAACCCGTTTACTCTTGCTTTCTCTCATTCATTGTTAACAGACTTAAAAAAAAAACAATAAAAATAGTTCAGTAACTAAATGAGGAGAAATTAGCTGCAGTAAGTAACAAGACAAATCAACACACACCCGTTATAGCATTTGGGAAAGGCAGTGAGAACAAGTCAGCAACCATCTAGATGAAACCAAATATTTACGTCTCGTTACGAATTCATCATGAAAAAAATCCAAACGTGCACACTACTGGTTGGTGTTCACCTCATTTCTCGTATGCTACGACGGGTGTTTGCTTATTTATTGTTAGTCAAGTAGCCATTTTAAATAGTGTTGGATCTCTCGGGACCCATTTTGTTGTCCAGTACCTTGCCTGGAAAACGGTACGACAGACCACCAAATTTTAAACATTTAACACCGTTGTTTTTAACGAAGTTCAATTTAAGACTTCCAAATAACCACAGATTTTGTTGGGTGGACATTAGTGACTGGATAATTAAGGAAAATGGTCAGTTTAAGAAAATGTCAAATAAATGCGACTTTCTAAAGAATTACCAAAAAAAAAAAAAATGATTTTTTTTTCACTCAAATAGTTTTGCAAAAATATTTTTTTTTCACTGAAACCACATAACAGTTTTTTTCCTTTGCCGATCGAGCCCATTTGACATTCGTTCCTGTTTAGTTTTTATTGTCAATAGGATAAACAAACTGGGAAAATAATTATAGGCGTCGCGTTGGTGCCCGAGCCATGTATGATTTCTAAGGATTTATACATTTACAAACGTTCCACACAAAAGAAGAAAACATTCTTCGGAAGAAAATGTTCTCGATTGAATTTTCGAAAGCATTCTTTATTTATTTTTTTGTTAACTTTTCATCGTGAGTGGCCATTTGTTTGTGTTGGTGAAGGTGAAGGGCGTAACGTCGGCCAATGATTAATTTATTCACTGCTCTTGCTCCAACTTTTGGAAAATATTTTGGCATACTGGAAGTATGTCCCTCCCTTTCTTTCTTTCTCAATTTGCTCGCGTCATACTTTTACTGGGAAAGACGGACGCCAAAACATTTGGAGCTCGTGAATATTTGACGATAATTAATATTAAGGATGCCCTGAAAAGGAAAGTAGGGTTCGGCCCTAGGGAAAAATGATTCAACCTAAAGCAAAAGCTAAATGGTGATTGACGCAAGTCTGGGACAACGAGGGAGTCGGTAAATGTTCAGAACTTGAGGGTCGCTTTCGACCCACTGACCTAACATATCTGGACCGTTTTGCTTTATAGCTGTGAAGCTTACTACAGTACACATGATTGTCGGCTACGCGGGCAATCAGTTGGAACGCTATTAGAGAAGCTGAAATGAAGCTAATTCCATAAATCTCTTTTTAAAGGGTTCGTCTATCCTCATTCGCTGTAATTTACCGCTAATTATTTTATTTATTTAGCTACTAGATGAGAAAAAAAAAGGGAGGGGCGGATGTTTTGAACCATCTCTGGGGGGGGGGGGGGCGTTATAAATGTTTTGGCCCGTCAAGGGGGGTTGTCACAAAAAATACTGACTAAACTGGAGAAAAAAAGCATTTATGGACCTCAAAAATGACACTTTCAGCAGTTAAATTTCTAAAAATGCCGTACCGTAACTGAGCTTCGGGAGGGCACCCCCCCCCCCGGGTGTAAGTTTTTATAAAATTTTGACGTAGGTTTTAGTGTCATCCGGTGAATAGTTCTGTAAAACCTAGTATCTAAAAATGTTTTTGCACCACGGGATATTTGTCACGTTGATATCGTGAAGGGCAAAAGGACATGCTGACTCAAACTGCCTTCGTAGTGATAATATGAATCCCTTACCACAAAAGTAATTCTACTATCATGAATCGTGAATTTCGTTCCAAAAGTGGTTTAAAGAACACTTCTTTGTATGTTTTCAAGCCGTGACTCGTCTGCCACATGGGAACCTGTCGATGCGAAATGGTATTTTTCTCCGACATCTTTTCTCGTATTGAATACCGTATTGTGTTGGAATAGTTGCAACAAGAGGCGTTGCATAAATGTACTTGAATCTTGTTGCTGTGTATAACAAATTGCTGCCATCTGCCGGAATTCGTAAGAATTAAAGTTGGTGATCTGCTGACTCCATACAAAATTCTTAATAACTTGCTGTTTGCATTGTTGACACTTACGCTCTTTTCCAAATCGTTACCCGAACAAAATGGTTTAGTCTGTAGAAAGCATTGTATAAACATTGTATAGACACAATTAGTTCATTAAACTAGTTCCACAATATTCCACAATATTCCACTAGGTCCACAAAAAGATGTTAAATATGGATCCCAATATCTCGCTGTGCAGATTAAATTTTTGTTGGACTGTAAATGTTTAGTTCTGCATAAATTGAGAATATTTTATTTATTTTTTTATTTACCAATTTCTCTTTGTTTGTTTATTGACAGATCGTTCCCGGGTTATACATCGGGAACTTCCGGGATTCCAAAGACCCCGAACAACTCCGAGAGAACAATATAACGCATATTCTCGCCATCCACGACAATGCTCGCAAGATACACCAGGTAATGGAGCATAATTCATTTTTTAACATCTTAAGGAAATCAACAGTGAGGTCATAGTTGGACGTGAATCAATGGGGGGGGGGGGCAACTCCCCAAGCACCCGAGGTTAAGATTAAAATTGGATTTGGTAAAGTAGGTAAATAAGGCATTGATGCAAATGAAATGTGAAAATGTGCGTTTTTAAAGTTTCAGATAGTTAAAGACATTGAGTGATACTACTGAAAATGAGTTGTTTTCTATGACTGAGAGGGACTTAAAGCACCCGACGCATTTCTGCATCACTTTTAGCTGAATTCTCATTTGAGTTGACCTTAATTATTTAACACTAAGCACAATCAGATTTGCATTTGGTTTTGGGGTACCAAGAGTGAGAAAAATATGGTTATGAATAGTGTTAACAATTTGAAGACTTACGATAGGGTGTAAGTTTAAGAATACGGACCTTAGACTAGAAGCGATTTTAATAGGATGTATTAAGGGTTTTGAATAACATGACTCGTATTGCCATGAAACAACGAGCTGCGAACAAGATAGCTATCCTCGGTTAATGACTTCCAATTCGATTGGGTATTAATTGATGTGAAAACACAAAAGATTTAATCGGGATTACATTTCTATCAATTCATCCACGTAAATTGATGATTTTTATCTCTTCTTTTATGCTAGAAAAACTGCAGCATCAGTTTTTATTTTGTTTTTATTAGGACATCTAAACGTAAATTGCTTGTTGAGGCCCTGTACCTTTCTTTGTTTTCCATTTTTGCACGATAGTTGCAGTCACAGCTGTAAAGTCTTGGTTATTCTAGTATTCAGGGCAAAGACGTCCAAGCAAGAGGGGCAAAGAATTTTTTTTTGGCAAAATAAAAAAAAAATGTTTACCAGGCTCATCTTTTGACACCATCACTTCAACGTATAATAGTAGGTACTTAAAAATATCTACTTCGAAAAGTCATTGTATCTTTTAACTGTAAGGTTGCCACTGCCCTCTTAGAAAGGGATGGGGGGGCTGTTTCTGAACTCTACTGTTCCAGGGTAGAATGAGGAAATGGTTGAAAGTGAACAATTTCAGGGAAACAAGAAAATTAGAAGTTCTCACAACATGATCAAGTATTTGACGTTTCTGTGGAAGAATATTAAAATTAAGTGAGCTTACTGATTAATGATTAACAAAGGGAATTAACGATGCAAAAATTTCTAATTTTAGTATTCCATTCGTTATATTCCATTTCGAAATTGATTTTTGGACATCCCTGAGTTGTTGCACTACAACCAGTTTTTAGCTTCTTCAAGTGTTTGTTTTGGTTCTTGTGCGATGTGTTTCCATGGAAAACAACAACCATATCCTCATATAATTTGTCCTTAAAACTTATAAGACGGTGTCGTTTTTATCCCATTTTTTTTAATCTATCCTTTAATGTAGAAATGTCGTCTTTCTCGAATGTTGTAAATATCAGTTTGCATATTACATTCATTAAAACCAAGGTAATTAAGAATTTAACCTTTTTTGTGTGTGTTAAATTCGAGGAAATTTATTGTCACTAATTAACGTAGTTGACGATTTAATGGTCAAAACAGATGGTGCGTGGCCATTAATTAATAAAAATATTTGAAAGTAGATTGCAGAAGTTGAAAAAAAATGAATAAATGAAATTATTCAGCGTAAGAAACTCGCTTTGTTTTAAATTAAACACTCAAGTTTTATGTACAGAAATAAAGAAAATAGTTCTTCCGTGCAGTCGGTTGCAAAGAAGGGTCTTACAAAATGACCAACAATTGAAGTCTTTAAAGCTGACGGGCTGCATTTGCTTTGTGTATACCCCGCCCTCTGGAACCTCCCCCCCCCTTTACTCGACGTTATTCCTTTCAGACTGTTTTTACGCTAGACACTTCCCACAATTAAAACAATGCAAATACCTTAAACCAAGTTTGGTTTTTATTTGTTTTGTGATATTGTCATTAGAGGTAAGGTTAAGTGACATGCCTCCTGTTGGTATGTGTAGGGAGCGTTTGATCGCACAAGTCAATTCCGTGTAGTCGAGCGCACGCTACTAAATGCTCCATATAGATCCAGCGTCGTATCGAGTTTCTTTTCTTGTATTCCTAGCAGTGAAATTCCTGTACTACAGATTTGTGGAGGTATTGATGTTATTGGTCCCTGCGCAAAGCCCAGCCTCCCCCCCCCCCCCCACCTTCTGAATGTACACTGCCAGAGATACTCGGTTACGGTTAATTTTACCTTGTGCGCTCGTCATGCTGTGTGCTCGAATTACATACGTAGAAGTAGAAGTAACCCCCTGGAATCTACACAAGTCGGCAGTTAACGTTTGAAATTAATACCCTTTTAACTGCAACGTAGTTTTAAATGAAAATTTTTTTTTTCATAAATTTTTTTTTTTTTTTTGGGGGGGGGGGGGGGAGAGGGGAATACGTCTGCTGTCGTTTTTGACGGGTGAATATTCCGTGCATCGATGGTACACATTATTCAGCTTGTTAATGTAGCAATAATTCCCAAAATATGAAGCGCCCCAGAAACTGACGTATTCAGCGGTTTTGGAGCTCGTTTTCATGACTTCTTTTCCACAAAATTATTTCAAGAAGAGACAGGTTGTCTGGTTAGTGGATTAACCTTTTCTTGGTGGAATCATAGTATCGTGTGCTTGTTAAGGTCAAATAATTGTCCTTTCCCTGTGTTAGTCTGATGGAATCGAACTGTACAGACAGGCAACGACTTGTTCGATAGAAAAAAAACATCCTTTTCAACTGAGGTTTTCTGGAGACGGAGAGTGATAATTTATGGTTCCTTTTGTCCCGAATGCCCAGTTAAGGCTGGAAGAACTGAGGCCATCCCTGCACAAGAGGAAGCCTTGCTAACCATCCGTCTATGTTCAATACGAAACAACTCTGGTCGTTATGTGAATAGTGCTACAGAGGTAAAATGATCAGTGTTTCAAATGCGCTCAAGTAATGTTGTGTTTTAAAAGATGTAGAAAATAAAGATATGCATCAATTTCGTACATTAAAATAACCTGACGCACACATTTGCCCACTGCTGTAATGCAGATTCCAACAAGCAAACTGATCTGTCGGTATACGAATTAAACTTACTCCTTTACTTGTGCATTTATTTCAAGTGTGCCGAGTTGAAAGCTTCGCGGTGATGACTTGGTCCCCAAGGATCGAAGCCTGACCTGGATTTTTGCCTTCGTATGCAAGGGGGTTAAGGCACAAAAGCACGTTAATTGCGTCTAATAATAAAGATATAACATAATCATTTTACACGTAATTTGTATGCATTCATTCGCACAGCACCCCCCCCCCCCCCCGCCCCTCCTAATCATTATATCCTTTTGGCTCCTCTGGTAAAAGAGTAGTAAACGTTTGTAGATGGCCTCCCTGCACATTGTTAACAATCACACGTCTTAAAAATCGCAACAATTCCACGTAACGTAGTGCCACAACCCCAGCTGAAAATGGTGCTCGAGTAAAAGCCGTGCAGGAAGCCTGATACCATTTGTACCCAAACACCATGTCCTCATTTTGTTACCACCACCTGCAGTTATCAACATCTCAAAAGAGAATTTATGCATTAGATGATTTCACCGTTTTCTAACATTCATATGACCGATTTCTTCATGACATTGGTTCGTGTGACTCAAAAAAGCATTCTAGGCTTTAAGGTTTTTTTTCTTCTTTTTTGAAATTCTTCGGCTTTATTTCAGTTCTTTGCAGCCGGCCCTTTATGTATAGAAATTCCTTCTTTTTTTTGGAATCTTCTTAATGAATTCTTCATTTACGACAAAATTCCAGGAATAAACTCGTCAGACAAAGGCAAGCATGTTCGTATTCACGGTTTAGGATAAAGCTTTTTTTGCGAGGGCATAGAAATGAGTGCGGGGGGAGGTAAACGAACATGCGTGGATCCATTCGCTCGTTGGCTGGAGAGGCAGGTATTTCCGGTGCACGCGGAACAAGCTACTATTTTGCACGTGTAAAATGGAGCCTTGCTTATCGCCAACTGCTTGACGACCGGTTGGGACGCTATTAAAGTTGCATTTGCCACTTAGAGCCGACAAATGGGGAACAATTTTTGGTCTTTCATACAATGGAAAGGTCTCTTCAGAAAAATGTAGATTGAAATCCTAAGATTTGAATGTGAAAGACAGAAAGTGGTGGGAAGGTAGGGAAAGAGAATGAAGGGGGAAATTCTTGTGCGGCGTGCAGATCATCGAACGGAAGACCGTATTGTTTATACTTTTAATTTTTTTAACGAGAACACCGATTTGTAGGCAGTTGATTTGGTCAGTAAGAGATTCGAAGCGACATCTTGTTTGGCTTGGAGAAAAGGATGGTGACCATTGGGGTTTACTTTCTCATTTATGGAGATCTGTAAAGCTAACGTTGTGATCTGGGATTATTGTTCCCTGTTTTGGAAGGGTGTTGTCGTACAACAAAATATTTGATGCCATGCAGGGGGGCCCCCCCTCCCCCCAATGCAATAAGGTCCCAAGTCGAGGAGTACTGGGGATAAAATATCAAAATCGGCGAAGGTACTTTTACCGGTTACATTTTTGTACAGCCATTTTAAAAATTGCAATATTACGTGACAAAACCACAAGCTAAAGCAACTCGTTGCAGACTGTGACAACACGAGTGGCAAACAAGTATTTCCTGATGTCGTGGCAGGTTTTTGAACCACCAATTTCAGTGGGTGTCCACGCGTTCTGTTGTTCCCCAATAGTAAAAACAAAAAAAGGATCAACATCATGGTTTCCACAAAGAATATGGAAGGTTATGTATAATCCACTTTTAAAAGATGGTGTTGAAAGATTCCAAGTTAGTGATGGCCAGTCTTTCAGTGTAAGATTTACTCAGTGTAAGATGGACTTCGTAAAAAAAAGTGCTACACAGACTCGACACTCAAAATTCCCATCCTGGTAAGGCGACCAAACCGGGCTAGCATACTGCAAGAAGGGGTGCACGAAAACCTATGTATACAAAGAAAATTAATTACTCCAAAGTTTAGTTATTACATTGTCCGTGGTCGGGATTCAGGGAAATCAATTAATTAGCTGTGAGAGATAATTTAATAATTTCTTACCATTTGACGCCATTAGACGGGGAAGGCTGTGTCCAATCAAACTATCAGATTTGGTGATTAAAGAGCCGATTTGCAAATCAAATGAGAATCAATGAAACAGCTTTTCCTATCGGGGACCATTGTGTCCCTGGTAGGTCTAACCTTGGTGGTAAGGCATTCGTGACCCCAACCCAATACCATCTACCCTTCCTCTGTAGCGAGGCCATTGTCTTCGTTTTAAACTCTTGAAGTCCTAAACTTCTGTAATTTTAAATTTTTTTGCTTTAACTTCGGATGGCAGTTAGTGACCACCAGGTTTTTGCCTTTCCGGTTGCGTTTGCAACGAACGTATTATTATTACTTAGAATAACTTTTCGATAATTGTCATACAGTGCTTCAGAATTCTCTTATTTCCTTTCGATTGTTTTTTAATATTGTTTTGAAATTGAATGAAATGACCTCACCGCCAACTTTTAAAACTTCCATTCAGCCTACTGCTCTTCTGTTGTAATTCAAGTTGTGAATGTCAGTTAGACCCAACAAAGAGGAAACAAGCTTTCGTCTTTTGGGCATACAAAAACGAGTTTATTTCTTAAATTTTAATCCTGAAATTCTTGATCTATGGGGAACTGAAAATTTCCAAGTAGGTCACTGTTGTTTAATTGGAGATATCCTAATTGAAAAATTGGCGTGGACAGCAAACGTGCCCACAAAAACATGAAATGAAGTCACATTTTTGCCCTATTTTTAAGGCTTCATTAAATTGGCTTCATTAAATTTCCAAAGGATGTGTTTGATGTTCTTTTTAACTACTTGCAGCGCCAAGGCGAGTTAGAAATGTCTTCTTCTGAGAAACTAATGTATCGCCACACTAAACAGCTCATCGTTTTGAAACTCTAATTAAAAACCGAGATGTCGTACCGGAAAACCCGCATTGAATTTCGAGCATGAAGCCCAATGCAGTCAGTCCCCCTCTGCCTCACTATTAATTTGGCGCCAAGCGAATGAAAGCTCCCCCTTACGACACAGACGGTTGGCTTTGCTGCCTAACAGCTTTTGACTCCAATTGGAGTGGAAGTCGGTTTCGGTTGCCCGGCATCTCCAAGTGAAGACCCACGAAAGGAAAGGGAATAGATTCGGAAGAAGCATACAATTATTGCTGTAAAACTGGCCAAACCATGATACTTGTAGTGTAACGAAAAGCTTGTAAATGTTCCATTGGAGTTGTAAGTTGCAATATTCCCTTAACTCAATGCAAGACAATTCAACATTGTCAGAATTTCATTTCACGTAGGCAATGCTTGTAGGGTTTGGCTATGAGGTCGGGCGTGGACTAGCCTGAAACTCAAATGTCTACCAAGTCGGCTTTGTCTTCAAGGACAGAATTTGTTACACTCTACCGGCACTTCCGGTGCTTGAACCAATCAGACTCCTCCTTCGTGCCACTCGTGATATTACTGGAATGAAGTTGATGGCATTCCGTTTGGTGCAATGGCTTTTTGCGGGGAACACGCGACATAATAAAAAGGGTGATTCTGTCAGAAAAAGTGCTTTTAATTTTATTTTGCATGTTTGCTTGTCTTCAGCCTGAAAATGACGGGTAATTTTACGAAGGGGAATTTCGTGTCCGCATAAACTGCCACCGCGAAGCACATCGGGCAGCTTTACCTCTTACTGTTTATCGGCATGGCCCCTAACAAACGGGCAACAACACAGTACTTGTGCAGAACACAGTTGAATGTAACAGTTAGTAGCAGCAAACGGACTACTGACAAATTACACTGCTACCTGATTGGATCTCCTCCTCGACTACATTTCGTAAACTGACAGAAACTAATTCAACAAAACAAGATTTAGCACTTTGCTTACACGCAACTACGCAACGTAAGCTGGTTTTCGCAACTCAGGTTCTCTTTCGTACAGTCTATATTTTCGTGGAAAAGTAAGACACAGATTATGGCACTGAATGCCTTGTCCCTCTCTAACTGCTACTTGTATGTCTTGGCTATAAAGGGAGACATGCCGCGGGAGTCGCCAATAATGGTTGTCGTTGCTCTTCGTACACGCCCTAAAAGAAAAAAAAGGCTTTCATGTTGATTTCATGTTGACACTGTGCACAATATTCTTCACTACGTTTTTCATGACGCAAAACGAATAACGGTTTTTTTGTCCACTCCCTCGAGCGTAATTTGGCACGATAAATAATGGAAATAGTTAGTTGCGCCGAGATTTGAGGCTCTATTGATTAGCGATACTGTCAGCTGCTTTAATGATCTTTACTCAGCGTTTATGCCTGTCCGCTCATGAATTGATAACGTGTTTGCATCAGACAGCAGGAAACAGACATCTCTTAAAGTGGTCACTTGGCTCGATTGAAATTTAATTATTAACTAAGCAAAATATGCATGTTGGACCAATTAGAAAAAAAAATCACTTCAGAATCATTTGCACGTTTTTTAAAATTTTTATTATTTCGAATTAGTAGAACTAATAGTGGCTGAATGGAAATGGTTAAAGTATGTGACCAGAGCTTTGTCAGTAACAGAAAAGCGCCCCCCCCCCCCCTATTCCCCGTGGCGAAGTCAGGATAACGTGAGAGAAATACAAGATCTTTTCAGCAGCCATGACAATTATTTGTCCTTTCCATAATGACTGGTTACCCGGTTTTTATTTCCCTGCTTTCCCTTGCTTTACTTATTTTCAGTCGCTTGGATGTTAATGTTACACATGCTATTGTTTTTTTTCATTTTACTTTTATTCACTTGACATGAATGCAGAATTCATTTATAAAACGTTTAAGAGTAAATTAGGAATAGGCCACCTTTATGCACCTTGTATGACGTGACCCGGTTTCGAACCAGATCACTGGCATACCACCTTTACCGATGTGGCCACTGGTCTACTGATTTTTAATCACCGACTCACTGATAAGCCAGTGGATGAGTGGCCATATCGGTAAAGACGATTATGGCATAGGTTACGTCATTTGATTGACTATGGGTGGCCTACGTTATTTCTAGTGTAAGATTTTAGCTTATGGCTTATTTACAGCGATTTGTATCTGTTTAGTTATACAACTTTCATGTCGAGCATTTAATTGGTGTCGATGTGGTGGGGGGTCGCCTCGTCTCAATACATTCTCTTAACATCTCAAGTCTTTCTTTCGTGGGGATTTGGATTCTACAGTGAAAAAGTGGAGGTTTTGCCATTTTATGGAAATTACTTATGTTGTTGTTATATAAACGGTGGTTTGGTTCTGAATAGCTCATTTACTTGATAAAAATTCGTCCCACTTTCTTGTAAGCTGTGGAATTTTTTTGTTTGTGCGTTTAATCATTCATTTAATCAATAGCTCGTAAAAAGCCACTGTCGCGAGTATCAAAACTAAAACAGCCTAGGCATTTCTTGTATTAGCCCTATGAACCAAAAATGTCTTCACTTACCATCGTTTTGTGTATGGGTTTGGTTTTTTTTGTCTTGCTTTTTTTTTGGGGGGGGGGGGGGGGGGGGGCCGGGGGGCGGGGAAAGGGAATGGAAAAGAGGCGTTTCTACTTTACCAGGCAAACGCTTCACTTTCAGAGAGAACATATAGATGAACTCATTGTGGAGATGTATGACAAATTCATTGTGAATTCCGAGTGGGTCTATAATTATTTTCTTTATGGCAGTCAGTTCCATTCAGGAATGCCCACCTTGAAATGAAAAGCCGTCAGCTGATCGCGCGCAGAAGTGTCTGCAGATTCCCCCTTCCAATGGTTGAGAGAGAGAGAGCATGCGTCATACGACGAAAGCCAATCGATTTTGAGCATTAAAGTAGAGATGACGCGTTCTTCCTAACAGGTTGAATTGCACGTGCGGAGGAATGTAAATCAGAACAAGCGATGAAAGAGCTTTTCACATTTTAAATACTGAATTAGCATTACAAAGCCCTCCCTTCTCGTCTTCTCAAGTAAATTAAAACCGTTAGTCACAATAAGAGCCCTACCTCTCTCCCACATCAAGCCCACAATTGGTGTTACTCTCTGCGTTCACATGTGTCGTATCAAGAGACACGATGTTATGGGATAGCTTGCTGGTGGTAGGAAAGGAAATTTTGACCACAGCAACGAAAATTAAACACTAAAAATAGTTTAGCTGCGTTATACTGGAGAGAGCGTCCCTTGCTCTCCACACAGTAGAAGTTGGGCCATAGCTGATTTTTCTGTCACACTGTCGGGCCTTCACAAGGCTTAGCTGCCCCGTCACAATGACTAAGTCCTCTAGGTACGCTATCTAGGTTCTACCGCCACCACCACGCCTTGAAGGAGAAACAGACCTAATTCCATAGTCAAACCAATTTAACGGCTGGGCCAAGGAAATAAGTTTACACTATAAATTTACAGTCCTAACTTCACTTGGAAAATATTGCATCAAACTGCACTGGTTGCACTGATACCATGTAGTACAGTTTTCCTGTGACTCTACCAGTTTCACACCAGAAACCGCCACTTAGTCTACGCCTGCACTAAGCTACGCACTAACAACAGAACTAGTGCTATTACTGCCAGTATGTTAGCGTACTACAGCTTTCCATGCCGTACTAATCGCACAGTAAGGTGAAGCTACATTTTACCAGACCACAGCATGAGGATTTGAAGTTCAATGTTCGGCACCAACGGTTTGCTCGGGTATGGCGTGATTGGTAAACCTCTAACACGTGAGTTAACGTCCATTAATCACCACAACCAATGAAAGACAAATGCAGCTAACAGCCACAAGGTTCATTCAATAAATCAGTTAGACAGCTTTAACGGTATTCTGTCTGGAAGACTCACGGTGTGTTTGCCCTACCCAAGTTAGCAACATGATGTATCCGTCAGAGCGGTCAGAGCATTCGCTGATAACGGAATATATTTAAAAGAACTACTAGGAGAAACAACTATTTAGGAGAACGACCCAGTTGAAGCAACAAATAAATAGATGTAAGGCTGATACATCAGTAAGGTTGAAATGTACGTAGGTAACGCAGAAGTCAAGTGGTGTGTGCCTATGCATGCTACATTTGGCAAGGTTTCATTATGTAGGGACTTCGTTTTATTGACATAATGTGACTGGGTTTCGAACCAACGAACTCAGACATCCCCGACATCGGAGCCACCTCTCCAAGGCCGTTTTTTTTAGTGTATTTTTTCTTTTTGATTTCTTTGACCCTGTTTAATATGCAGTAATTTGTTTATCAATTTAAAAATCTGGTTGAATAAAACTCGTTGAAGGCATTTATAAAAAGATGGTAGGTGATATCATCCATGAATTGCCATGTGAACCATTTTTAGAAAAAAAAATTGACCAATCATTCGCCTTTTGTTTCATTACAGGATAAAGAATATCTCTGTATTCTAGCATCGGATTCGCCGGGACAAAACCTCACTCAATTTTTCTACGCTTGTAACGACTTCATTCACTGTGCACGCCTCAATGGTGGATGTGTCCTCATCCATTGGTAAGTAAGGAAAGGAAGGACAAAACAACGATTTACTTAAATTCACATTTTCATTCTGTTGCACATTTCTGTAGTAAGAAATTAGTCGAAGAGAAATATTTCTTAGTTTGATGATGGTCATGGATGAAAGTTAAAGCTGACGAATTTTATATAAGACTAATTATATGTCTTAAAAACTTCTGATGCACCAGGCAACCTCCTTAGAGTCGGGTTAGCACGGTTGCGTCATGTGCCGGAGGTCTTGGGTTCAAGCCTGGCCTTGTGCCAACCCTGTACATTTGGAAAAAGAAGGGCCCGAGTGCACTCTTACTCGTGTCCATCGTTACATGTGAAAGACCCTATGAAAACTGTCCCTCTCCATCCTGAGATAAACTTCGAAGTTGAAAAAAAATGTTAATTGGATTATTCTGTACTGAATATTGGCATGTTGTGATCCTTGAGTGCCAAAAACCAAAATAACCCTTTAATTCCATTGGTAGCTAATGTTGTTTAACAATGAAATCAACAAATATCTCGTTCTGGTGCAAGAATTTGCTTATAGGATGGCAGTGCTGACATTAATTGGAAGCTACAACCCAATCAAATAACCCTTCAAAATTTCTAACATAATTTTCCGTCTTCAGTCAGCTATTTTGTGAAGTAATGTTAAGAAATACAAGCAAACAAATGGAATGACAAGTTGATGACTTTGGGATATAATAGGAGCTGCCATGTATTGGAAATTTTGTCGAAGTTAAATTGATTGCATAAAATGTTGCAAGCAACAGGATCACTCGTCTGTTTGTAGGTGTATAAAGAGATCAACTAGTAGAAAAGCAAATTAAGTATTTTATTTCGTCATTAAAAATGTCTATTACTTACCATCCTTCGTCACCATGCTACTTCAAATACACGTTGTCATTTTGCAGTATCTCCTTTCTCCTTGGTAACTTGCATGGTGACGGTTTTGTTTTGGGCGTGTATCTGGCTTGACGCTGCCTTTTTGTTGCTAGGAAACCTCCATAGCAATTTAATACCAGAGCAGTGATTAAGTAGTGAATGTGCACAACAGCTGTCTGGTCATTATACCACCCCAGATTGATACATGTGTTGTTATCCAAACGATGGATTGCTGTCTCGTTAAAAGTACCAAGTTTGACATTAGACAACTTTTCCTAACTTTTCTTTTTATCTGTTCCATAACGATGGCCATTCAAGCTGTACCAATCAAGCACAGCGATTGTTTGTGGGACAACACTGTCCAACAGCCGACCCATGACCTAAGGGGCATGGAGCAAGAAGACCGTGCCTCTTAGGTCATCACGTGACAGTGCAAGAATTACGTTAAATGAACTGTACTGACCGCTACGATTAAATTGTTCCAAAAGTGTGCCATTATAAGACAGTCGCGTAGCCATTGCAAAGTCGTGATACACCGTCATCTGTTTAAGAAATCTTTTATTAAATTATGCAACACCTCAAGTTAACACGTCAAATTCTAAAGTAGGAGACCAAATGTTTGGCACTAACATTCAGGAACTTGATGGGCATACTTACCAACCTAAAAAAATTATTATTATTAAAAATCTTAGAATCACTATCGATTTTACCAAAGGACAAGATAAACCTACATACATGTGGTGTCATTAACACGCTAGTCTCTCAGTAAAGGTGTATGTACGGAAGGTTTAGTTTGTTCATAACTCTGCCAACCAAAATACCAGGACTAAATGCCATGTTTTTGATTTTAGTGTACAACTTTCCAATTTACACCAACAATCTAAGATGTTTCCCAAAAAAGTTAGTAGCACGATTACCTTTATGATTCTGTTAAGATCGATAACTCTTAATTCATCATTCTTGTTGTCGTTACTACTATTAGAAGAAAGATAAATCCAAGACCAGAGAGACTTGAAGATGATTCTTAACTTATTGCAGTATCCTTCAACATTTCAAGGCATGTATTTATCAGTCTGGAGATAAATGACTGGGTGAAAATAACAGTTTATATTATTTCACAAAACCATCATGTAGCAAATTACTGTGAAACAGATAAAAGTCCAACTGATGTGTCAAAAGACTATTAAATGTGTTTTTAACAATGCAGACTGCCTCAAGCGTAATTGCTAGCGACATTAAAGATGTGACGTAGAGTTTTGTAATTATCACATTTGGAACCCATGCTTGAAATATTACAGTAGATATTTAGTAAGTTGTATCATGTCAGGCTGGCTGCCTTACGCAGTAGACAATGTAAGAGGTAAATTTTCAGTCCTTGTAAGGTCTCTAAATAAAGATTATAAAAAAACTTGTTTCAGAGTTCTATGTCGGCAGAAGGAATAAAAGTCATTGTTTGCTGAGTATCGAAAGTGTGAGGAGAGCAAAATAATAAATGTAGAAAATTATTGAAATGTTTGCAACACGTAAAGCTTGTCGAAAACGTCCATTAAAATTCAAAGTAATGTACTGTAGCCTTCATTGTGTTTCTTTAAAATAATTTATAAGGTAGTTGGCCACAAAAAATAAATACCCCGGTTCTCATAAGTGTATAAGCAACTACCTCAAATGTGGGTGGGCGACTTTTGTCTTCTGAACAGCCGTACCGGCTGAAAAGACTATTGCAACGAATTTGTCCGTCTGCCCGCCCATCGCTTTTTTCAACTTCGCAATGGTACCAGATAGAGACGACCACGGTTTACAACATTAGATTCAGTGTCAACAATTAGTTAAATAACACGGCAAATTAAAACGTCGTTACTTCCTTATAGCTAGTAGACTTCTTCAACGTAACTAAATTAAATAATAACATTTGATCGTCGAATTGAAATCCTAAGGATAATGCAACGCAATGCCTAATCCTAAATAGTCTCGTCGCATTGTTGCATGAATGAAAGGCTTGCCATCGAACCAACTTCTCCATTAGGCCAATCTGTTACTTACGAAATTGAAACTGCAGTTTAAAAAAAATTAGGCCTAAAATCACGTTAACATGGCAACATCAAGCTGCTACGACTTGCTGTTGGCTTCATCAACAGCATCTCTTCCGTCACTTCCCTAATACCACTGATCTACACAGGCTATCTTGTGCGTTACGTTGTAACACGTGTTGCAAAAATGAATAGGCGTACTATACAATCCAAATCTCAGTTATCTGCTACTTATGAAATTAAAGCAGCAGGTAAAAATTAGGTCTAAAAGCTGACAATTACGCCTAAAATGTAATACGCTCAAAAGTTAACACATTTTTAACCGGCAATTCTGATGGTTACAGCTTTCAGATTATAATGACAGAGATAGCTGTTGCAATGCGTGATAGAGGTGTGCGCATCACCATTGGTAGTGGTGGAAGTGTATAGAAGACCGGTTGCAACTAGGTAGTCGCTGTAGCAGCTTATTTTATTTTATTTTTAATCTCTTAAAGTCTAACATGGTGTGCTTGTTTTTGATTTTTTTTTCAATATTGATTCTGTTTATACGTAATTATATAGTAGCCTGAAGTAGCTGAAGTAGCCTGAAACAGTGCCATTATAAAATTTTGTTTAAAAAACTTTATAGACCCTAACTGATGCACTTTTCTAATGCTTTAAAATGTAACAGAAAATAATGTTCATGCAGTGAAGCAGTGATGCAGTCAAACACTAACATCCTAAAATACGGTTTGATCCAAATCCTACCCTCTCACGCAGGTCGGTTCCGCCTCATAAGTTTTAACCAGTAACCCAGACTAGTTTTGCTGTACTGCCGTGCCTGCTTTAGAAAGGATAAATGGCATCCTGGCTCCAGCACCCTGCCCAGGTTTACGCTGCAAGATGCTTCTATCGACAGAATGATATACGATAAAATTGACTCAGCTGCATTGCGGGAGAACTGAAAAGCCAAATAATTTTTTTTTATGTTTTATTTGTTGAACAATAAAAAAATGGGGTTACGGGATCCTAAATTATTGATGCAGTTGCTTATGAAAACCAAGTTATTTATTTTCCGTGGCCGTATGTCATTTGTACGAATTAAAAAAACTGGCTCCTAAGATCTTAGGCATACATTACTGTATGTGTTTGTTGAAAAATGTTTATTTTCCGTGGCCGGTGGTTCTAACAAGAGATTTTGCAAATGGGGGTTAGCCTAAGTTTACCAGAATTTTAAAACTTATTTCATTTTAGTTACATCTTTTTTATCTGTTATAGTTTAGCGGGTGTGTCGAGGAGTGTGACTGTTGCTGTTGCTTACCTCATGGCTGTGACAACACTCAATTGGCGAGAAGCGCTGAATGCCGTCCGAGGTGCTCGCAGCGTGGCCAATCCCAACTTTGGCTTCCAGCGACAGTTACACGACTATGAAGTGGATAAGTTGGCTGACGTATGTATAAATAAAACCAATAAATTATTTACTAATTTATTTGAAAGGTTGTCTCGGTTAACATGGACAGCCACGTGGAGGTTGCTAATTCTAAGCTATCTGCATTCATCATCACAATCAGGATTTACTGAATTCCTCAGCATCTTTCTTCGAGCTTTATTTAGCTATGTGATACAAATATTTGATGTTGTAAGGGGTGTCACAATATCAAATTGTGCCAGCTGTCTTGCACTTGCATAACGATATTATTACCGTTAATCGTCATCTCTACATCACATGCAAATCACCGTCTCACAGAAACAGCAGCCACGCTCAGAATGAGAACGCATAGCACCATCTGTTATCAGTTATGATGACCATTGCATACAAACCTCAAAGCCACCTGAGAAATAGTTTGCGAGCGCCATTTTCTGAAATTTTGATAAAGGTCAGTTATGGGAACACACAGCAACAAGTCACCACATTTACCAAGCAGATGCTGTCCTTAGATGGTTTGCCAGCTGGTTTCCATAAATGGGCTTGGCCACGTATTTTGAATTGCGCTTGTCTAGGGTTGGCATAACTTGGAAGCCTCTGACCACTAAAGTGTACGGCTGGCTGTGTTTGGGTTCCTACAAAACCATCAAATGTTTTGTCGTTTGTAGTTGAACAACTTTGCCTTTTTGCTGAGACGTAGATCTCAGTACTGTCTTGTATAATCACTGAACTTATGATCGGGATGAGGTTTTTCCACTGGTATACATTTAAGTGTCCCTTTTTCCCTTTAGGTGGGTTACAATTGCTTTCACATGGGCGTTACCTGAACAAAGGATTATAAGAGGATTTGAGCCTTTAAGAACGTTATAAGTTCGGATTACACAGCCTACCAAGAATTAAGAAAAAAAAACATGCAAATGAAGATGTATCTTCTTTCTTCATTAAACAGTTAGTATCTTCACCATTGCCAGGCAATTCTTTACTTTCTCAGGAAGTTTTCAACAAGCAGGTTTTCTTGACCAAAACCAGTTTACCCTCATCCCAATCGGAGATAACGAGTAAATATTTTGTCTGTGCTAAGAAAGACTAACATTCTTGGTAATACCGCCAATATCCAGAATAAAACAGTTTGTGTACGCAGGATAGGTTTCATCCAGTAAACAATCAAGCAGCTAGTGTCAACTAGATCTTGAACCAGTCAAATGTTACACACAACCTCTGATAATCAATAATTGTGTCATGATGAAAAACCAGGTGGCATTGCTTTGCAGCTGTCAAGTAGTGTCATTTCGTAAAGAAATGACAGTAATCTATGGGTACTGAAATCTATTCTCACTCTATTGCCGTGGAAGAACACCAAAGGTACTTTTTCATCGTAATATGTAACGAGGAGCTTATAACTGTATACACATCTGTAAAACGTTGGAGTAGCCGTTTTGTAACTCTCTCTCTCTGTATTTCACAACTTGTGACCAAGGTCGTCTGGGAGAGAAGCTAGAGATTTTGCTTCCTGCCTCCCGGCCAGCTGTATGGTAAGGCATTATGAGTGACTAACTGGCATCACTGTACAATTGGTTTATTAAGTGGGATGTGACCTGTACTCAAACAGTAAGCTAAGAGACAGACTAGGGACCATTGTCCACAATGGGGGGGATTGAGGTTTAATGGCGCATCGACTCCCAGGTCATTAGCATCAATATCAGTTGCAGTGCAGTGGTCCGGGTTGCCACTGCACCATGCGTTATAGATATGTTAAACAAACCCTAAATGCAGATCTTACAGATCTGTACCTCCTGCTTTAGACTTATCGCCTAATTGACACGCTATGTCTCGCAGAAGACAGAAACAGTGACGAACATCATCAAGATGGTGTCAAACAACAAGCAACTGTCGGACCACAATGGCAATAACAAATTTGATCCCCTGGTATAGGGGGTGGGGGACAATTCCACACATTCCCTAATCCTGCTTTCTGGTTTCTTTCATCGTTTTCGTTTTGAAAATAGAACATTTAACAGGGTTCAGACAAAACCTGGAGAACCTGGAAATCTCTGTGAAAATGAAAATAGAGCCAAAATCGCAGGGAAATTTCAGGGAAAACAAGAATTTCTTTGAAAATCGGGGAAAAAACAGCGAAATTTGAAAAAAAATTGTCTTTTGTGTCTGATCTGTAAGTTTCATTGAATTAGCAGATCAGAAACAAACTCCTAGACTAGTAGCAAATATTTTAAATTGCTTTAATATGTCAAAGTATTTTAGATATTACTTCAATAAACCAAATCTTAGGCTGGTACAGTATTTGTGATGAAAATGTCCCTTCTGGACTAATCTCTAAACAACTATTTATCTGGGATGTTGGATTATATTCGTACAAATGTTAATAAAAACATTTGCTACTGCCTGTTTTCCTAAGTAAACATCTCGTAAACACCTGTTAATTGCCATTGGATGCACCTTGAAAACCTGGAAATGTCAGAGAAATTGAGAATTAAAATATTTTCTGAACCCTGTTTAATTATAACACTAGCGACTGTAATAAGCAATCAAGAGTTTTCATCAGCTTGTTAAGCACAGTCTGACAAACAAAAGAAGAAAATGATGCTCCCCAAACTGGTTGATCTCAGCCGACAATTGCCACCTACCGTTCTTGTTGCTTGGGAGGCTATGTTTGTTTTTAAACCTATCCAGTTTCAAAAAAGGATATATTCAATGACACAACACAAGTTGTAAATGTAGGGGAAAAAAGATTAATTTTCTCTTCATACTCCATACTTTATATGTAATACGGCTTGAAGTGTTCCGAGTCATGAGAACTTTTTCAACTACGAAATGGGAACTGATACTGCTTCCAATGACCGGTAAAGGAATTACTGACTGTTCTCCTAACGCCAGCTCCTGGAATACCAGAGGGACTGGCTTTAAAGTTACAAAAGAATGACTAAGGAAGTGATGATGCAAATTAATTGTTTTATCTTTCTACGTATTTTAAGGCTAATGTAAATTGTGTTATTCATTTTCAGGAGCGCAAGAGGTTAAGGGAAAAATACCCACGTAACCCGTTTTCCGACGAAGAAGATTGCCGGAAACTTGTGCTAGTGTATCACAACGCAAGTAGAGTGGCCGACCAGTGCGAGGCCTCCTGTCCACGTCCTCAGCATCACATGATGTCCTCTCACGCTTATCGGCTTCAAGCTAGGCGCACGTCCAAGGAGCGCTCGAGCCGACCCCAGAGTCCTGCCCGCCAAACCCGCTCACAAAGCAGGGATCGAACCGAGAACTATCGGCCTCCCTGACACGGGGCCCCCCCTCCGACACCTCCTAAGAGCCCCTCCGCGACCAGTTCTCCTTCCACCACTCCCATCCCTATGCACTCTCGACCGCAGGGATACCTTGGAACATACTCTCGCTACCAAGTGCAGCCCACCGACACTCCGCTGTCTCCGGTTCCTTTGAAGCCACGTGGGCGCACAGCCGACGCAGTGAGTGCCGGCAGCAGCTCACGCAGTAGTAGCAGAAGCCGACCGGCATCCGAAGGCAAGGAAAATAAAGACAAGAATAAAAAAAAGGAGGACAAGAAAGATTCCTAGTGGCGTTGTGGTTAGAAGAAGGTGTAGGAATAAATATGAAACGCATTTAAACGGGGACCAAGATAAACTAGCAGCCATGATGACAAGTTTGGGTTATTGCTTGTTCATAATTTTAAAACTGACTCGTTTAAACTTGTGGACAAGAATCAAAACATGTCTTACACCTTAATTTCACATGTGGCACACAATAAGTGTGATAATTTTGTGTACACACTGCAAACAGAATGCTCAAACAGTTACATTATTTCCTCATGTGTCCAAAAATACAGTCTTGGATTATTTATATGTCGATTCTTTCATAAACAGGGATTCTAACAATTATATATGCCTTACAGCTTTAATTTTTGTCCTTCTCAATGCAGTGAGGCGAAAGCAGTGTAGAATCTGGTAACTCAACAAATTTCATTTTATCAGCATTGGCAGCCAATTAATTTTTTTCAAGTGTACCTTTGAGTACCTTTGAGTAGTACCTTTGAGAAGTAGACCTTTGAAGTAGACCATCAGAAATCATGCAAGTTACAGCATGTATGTACTGTTGTTTCAGAGTTAGTAATAACAGTTATCATATTTGGGTAGCATTATGTCATCACAAACAGATGTACATTTTTGGACTCCGGCCGTTATCACATTATTATACTCCGTTACAGACTGTAAATATTTTGGACACATCAGCTGTGACAAAACACCGGAATGGCTACACACAAAAAATAGCACATTTGTCGGCATATTTTGTTGCTGGCTGCTAGTATGTCTTTGTTCCAGAGTCAATCACAGCTAAAATTATACATTACTGTACAATAGTGTTAGGCTTGCTGCCACTTTTAGTTTATTGTCTACAAAACGTACATTCCTAACTTTATCTATGCTTTAAGATGGATCTATGTGTTGTGCATGAGCATAAATTCCATTTGGTAATTAATCTGAGAGAGACCAGCGCTTTAAAACAGGATGGTAACACTGTTGGGTGAAAAATTAATTGACAAAAAAAATTTTGAGCTGTTTTTAGGAGTTCATTTTGTCTACAATCAAGGGCACCATAACTAACCTTGGCCACAAATTTACTTTTGTGCTTTTTGGTAAAGATGAACGATCTACTTTTAGAAACGGAAGATTCCTTTACCCAAGAAAAAGAAAAAAATGAAATTACCATTCTCACAGATCAAGTCTTAATTTCAGCTTTGTTGTGGCCCTAACACTACAGATATACTGCAGCTGTGATTGGTTCTTAATTCCACAGGAAAGGAAGCTGCACGGGAAAGTGTAGTGCCGTGTCGTGTCACCAGTGCCAGCTTATCAATGTGTTTCTGTGCAAGTGTGTGTGCGTGCGTGCGTGTGTTTACAACAATGTTTTGATATTGGGAATGAGTAGGTAACAATTCCCTTCAACAGCTTCACCCGTACGACTGGTGCCTGGTTGGGAGAGTTGTGTGTTGGTTAACCAGTTTTCTTAAAGTGTTGTGGAATGATCTAATGAGGTGCCTCAGGGGAAAAAACTATATTCAAGTTTGCTCCTGTTAAATGGGCAGTCTGCAACTTGGCATTTTGCGTGCAGATTCTATTGGGGTCGCAACGCAACAACCACATGCCTGGTAGCATGTTCACCTAGTAAATTATACATATGTAAATGAAAAAAAATGCTTATAAAAACTGTTTCGATTTTCAAATTTTTATATTTTATACCTCTTTGTATAAAGAGATCTGTTAAATGCTTCAGGTGTTAGTTATCATAATAATGAAACTTTATTGATTAAGAGAATGTAGGCATTTAGCCGTGATACCTATTATTCATCCCAATCAATCAATACTGTGTCAATAGAAACAATCACTGTTAATCAGTCAATAGGATTACATGTAATGATGAAATAATCTTTCACATTTAATGATACAAATAACTATAACTAAGTACGTACAGCAAATAACTTTACCCCAACTGATCCCCCAGTAAAACCCAGTACTGTGATGACGATTCTATAGTTGTGTGCGTAGAATTACAAGTTAATGATTCACTACTTGGTAATGTTTTTTTACAGCACACATTAGCGTGATCATAACCAATCTTTGAACTTGTATTTATTCAATATGATGAAATGAGAATTAGTTCCTTGCAACCCTCCTTACGTAGCTAAGCACAATCCAAATGAGTTAGGAATTGCTCGCTTTGACGAGCTATTTGTCTATAAACAGCTGTCAACTATTCTTCTCCCAAGTGATTCTATGTAATGGAGTCACCATCCAAATTATTTTTTGAAGAGGTTTTTTACATGTCCAATTACCTCTTTTAGTTTGCAGTTATCCAAATCTATTTACTAAAACTTTATACTTTAGTTGTGCTCACTTGGCAGCCGAATCATCATTAGGAAATTACTGAATGGGCGTAAACATTTTATTATGGCGTATATGATTTTAATTTGCCAAAATGGGTTATTAGTGAAAAACAGGGTTTGCACAAACAAAAATTCAAAAACATTCAAAGGACTTTTTCCAAAACCAATATGATTATTTCAAGGACTTTTCCAAGCTCAATACTATATTTTTTCCCATTGGTCATTATAATCAATAAATTTTCTCAAAGCTGTGCAGCTTCAAGTAGGGCCCAGTTTTACTGTTGAAGAGTCAACATGTCTCTAATTAGGTCAGTTGCCTTGGCTCGAATTTCATCAGGCAGGGTGGGGAGTTTCACCAGGGAACGTTCGTTTCCTTCGGGTTTTTTTTTTCCCAGACTGTTCTTTCTACAGTTTTTTTTGCCTAGATTCATTTTAATAGCCTACTAAACAACTGTTAAAACACGTGGAGCCATAAAATTTAAGAGAGCTACGCAACGGTTTACACCAAACAAGCAAGTTATCTTTCTCAAAACTAGGGCATTATTTTAAATTCAGGGAAGGACTTCCATGAATGTAGCTAACAATTTCAAGGAATTAAAAACCTCGATTTTTTTTTTAACAAATTCAAAAACTTTCAATGACTTCCAGCACCTTGTGCCAACCCTGGAACAAAACTTGCATTTGATTATTTAAAGTATTGTTGGAAAAATCATCATCTAAAAGTGGGAAACATTGACCCATTTTAACTGACGAACTCAATCACCAGTTTCAACAATTTAATTCTTTGGCAGCAACTGATTCACTACAAGTCTCTGAACAGATTTTAAAATCTATTTGTGAGCATAGCTATACCACGCGCCATGGCTGTTTGCTGTGACGTACATATCACGTGACTGGGCTAGTCCAATCAGACGGCCAAACAGCCGTAGTTCTCAATCGTCATTGGCTAACTCATGGTGACGTCACGGCAAACAGCCATTGCGCATGGTTTAGATGGAATGAAGCAGAGGAGAGATAGGAAAAGCTTGTGACGCTGGGTCAGTTCCCATTCCAAAGCCCATTTCTTTGGCTTTGGGCCTCCAACAACCAAAACTACTTTAGGGCAAATAGAAAAATCTTTGTTTTACAAGAGCGCTCGCGTCTCTAAAAAATCGTGCGCGTAAATTTTTTTTATGACTTCGATACCCTTTCGAAACAAACAGGTTGCATGAGATCGACCAACAATAGACAGAAACATCTATCCGTTGTGTAAAGCTTGTTTTATGTCCATTTTTGAAGAAAATGAGATATTAGAGTAAATACGACACTTAGTCCTATTTTAAGCTATCTCGCGTGTTAGTTTTATAAATTCGCCACCAGAGGGCTCTGTACACAAAAACACTTTGGTCTATCTCCAAGCCAGCAAGTAAACTCTTGGAATTATAGTGTTCTAACAGCCACGTCAGCCAATCAGAGAACGTTCCTAATTGGATATAGATTAAAATAATTCTGAACTTTTCACACAGAAAGAGTTTTATTGCAGTGCGACTACCCTCGAGTGTTTTTTTTGGACTTTATTTTGAATAAATGAATATTTAATTTATATTTAATTTTTTTAATGACTATACTGTCCTGTAGCTGTGATAAATTGCATAAAAATAAATAACAAAATTTAAATTTTAAACAAAGGCTGATATAATACTTTTGTTTGTTTGTTTATTATAATGAATAATTTGTCTGCACTGTAAATATTATTACGGTTGCACACTAGGGTATAATATTAATGCTTTTTTTAAATTTTTGTTGATGATTCGCAAAACCAGGCGTGTCATAAATCGAAAATTGTATCCAGAATGTCCACAATGCTTATGAAAAACTGTCATTTTTGTGATTTCGTTACTAAATTTCTTGGTCTTTTTTGTAGCTTACTTTTGGTTTTTATTAAATAACTTAAAAAAGACTCAAGCTATTGACTAGGAATCAGGACCGTCTAAAAGCTCTAAAATAGTGATTAAAATAGTGCATTTGAACGTCAAAATTGGTCAATTTTTGACAAAACTGCAGAAAAAGCTAGGCTTTATCAATACTACTAGCCAATACGAATCCCTCCAATAGCATGGTATCGGTAAGGATTGGTAGTGGGTAGCAGTTTTAGCCAATATTGGCATTAGCTACAAAAAATAATTAAAACGGTGTATTTAAACGTAAAAATTGAACAATTTTCTACAAAATTATGAAAAAATAATTCTCCCAGCTGATATCACTCCTTCCTACGCCATGGTATCGGTAACGACCTGTATTAGCGAGCAGTATTGATGTCGGTGCAGCTCTGATTGTGTTCAATCTTTACATTTATAGTTTAAGTCTTTAATAATGAAACTTGCAATCCGTAAAATTCGATAAACCAACATAATTCTGTAGTTTTTCTTCCATTTTTAAGTTATATTATTCTATCTCCATTTTGGTGCTGCCTGTACAGCCTAGAGTGTGTCAGATTTTTTTTATTTTATTTTTTTTGCTACTGTCATCTTCATGCCAAATCATAAAAATTCCCACCATTAACGAAATATATGCTCTAATTAATTTTCTTTAAATCTTTACACAAATCGTCAAACGCGTTTATCTCAAAACTGGTAAAAGTGACATAGAGCAAAATAATTCTCACATGACGAATAGACAGGAACATTTATCCGTTGTGTAAAACTTGCAATGCTGACAGTAGTTTGGCAAAGCCAATCAGAAAAAAAGAGCTTGTTTTGAACAGAAAGGGAAATTGCAGGCCTACATAAAATTTTATGTCAACTTAGCAAAAAAAAACTTTTCTCGCCTATAAAAGCTAAATTTTGGTATACAAAATACAAATAAAAGCCGCCTGCCCGCATGTTTCTTTTGAGTGATAAACTCCCATAAAACAAGGTACTTTTTTTTTTTGCCCTAATGTAAGAAATCCAAATCATTTAACTGTAAATTAGTACGATGTAACGGCTACCAACTAAGCCAAAGACACACTCAGTATTTTAAAATTTTCCCATATTATAAGCGCCCGACAATGTACATCATTACAGGGAGTGTAGCTTTTCACTGTATGAATAACCAACTCACTAGGCTACCACCTGTCTTCATCTACTTAATATTACACAAACGAATGTTTCTTCTTCAATCTGCTTTGGCTTATGTGTAATCACTGCCAGCTCATAAGAATGTGTACATAATTCTAACGAGGACGTTGCAGTCCTATTGCCCTATTCCTTGCACCAAGCGCTCACTTTCTACATGTGTAAATACTTGTAAATAACAGAATGGAGTTTTGTGAAGAGCGCAAAGAAAGTTGGTCTAGAGCGACGACAGACACATGCTGCTGCTGCTGGCTAGCCGCTACATGGGAAGTGCAAGACTTTTAAGCCTTAAACTCCGCCTTAAATTTATATATATACATACCTTATACACATGAATTATTTGCTAACTAATTGGACTCAGTGTTTTGAAGAGCCTATATACATTTTAGTTTTGATACAAGCAGTCCAGGCATCTTTGTGGAGATGCAGAAGATGGATGTTGACGTGTCATAAAACCCATTTTGCGTTGCAAATGGCATTCACCGTTTGCAGAGCCCTTGTTACTTAACTAGTTGCCAAGGGAAGCACCTAGTTATGTTAAAGCCCTTCTCTCGGCTTAGTTTAGTAGTAATTCACACTAACTCTTGGGTAGTTAGTTAAATTAAGACACAACTAGTTATTGTAACAAGATGGATTGATTTTGTGCGCTTCCAAAATTTGTTTCATTATGTTGATAAGGTCAAAAATCAAAACGGAACAATATTTTTGGGTTGTAGTAGCTAGAATTGTGCTGGAATAAGCTGTTTACATGCTTGCACGCTCTTAGATATTTACTAAATACCCAACGATGGTTATTCATGTTGAAACTGTCTTAAAGCATGGTTGCGTATTTAAAGAGATTTTATATCCTGCCAGTTATCCAAATTCTTTAAACTCTAATAACAAATTAGTTGAAAACAATTAAAAAAAAAACTACATGTCGTAAACTCGGTGCTTGTTTGTAATAATTGCTACAGAATTGTTACTCATGTCTGGTTCAACGGGTTCTATTACAACATTACTGTGATTTTTAACGTTTTTTTTTTTTTTGAGCAGTTTCTCTCTTAACAATTATTAAAAGATTTGCAAGGAGAAGTGACCTACTGTAAAAAGCAGGGAGCAAGTGTTAAATAATTAAACCTACTGCTTGGTAAGTTCATTCAAAGGATTAAATTCAATCACGGGCTATGCATTATGAGCAATATATTGTAAGCTACTACACATTTGTATTAGCTATTACTCTAACAATGAGAATATTAATTGCTGGAAATCTGAAAACAAAAGCTGAGAACTGAATGGCAATCATTGTGTAAGGATACGCAAAATCATTTAGAAAGTTAAGTGCGTGGTTTCTGGTAGGTATCGTTAATTCCAAAAGTAATCGTGGGTAAAATGTTTGTTGATTTCAGAGCATTAAATTTGAATGTTTGGTAACTTTCCACCAGATTTTATTTGTTACCTATTTCAACCAGCTTAATCATACTTCGAAGTTTTTTCCATGCTTTACTGCAAAACCTACATACAGCTTTGGTGCACAAATTTTTTTTCCAGTTTTCTAAAGTGCTGCAGTACATGCTGTATTTTAAGCCAGAGAAAATGTATAATCTTGTAGCTATTAAATGCTTTCCACCACAAAAATGACTGAGCCGAGAGTGCCATTG
Organism: Lithobius niger; assembly: GCA_023313725.1. Taxonomy (NCBI): domain Eukaryota; kingdom Metazoa; phylum Arthropoda; class Chilopoda; order Lithobiomorpha; family Lithobiidae; genus Lithobius; species Lithobius niger. The sequence goes on from JAHWFP010063601.1 coordinate 31,330, forward strand.
GGAGTGATTTAAGGGAGATTTAAACTCCCACCATTGTAAAATAAAATGTGTGGTTGAATGCTTGATATTCTAGCAAGTACACTAAACAATTTTTGCTGAATGATAACCTAAAATGCCAAATGTTCAGTTGTGCTTTTTTTTTGGAAAGTACGATCTTGTGAATTTCCGCATTTGATGTAAATTTTCTGCTTGGATTTTTGACTTAGCGATACAAATGAAATGTACATTTATTATCTTGCTATTTAAGTCTGTACTGAACACCTAATTTTCTGCTGAACCAAAACTATCCAATCAATCGATTAATTAATACATACTCAAGTTGATAGATTTCCGAAATATGATTTCAAACATGAGAAACCAGTTGTATTCAAAACGTTTTTCTTTTTTCCCAGCTCATATTTCTCAGCATTAACATCATTCAAATACACGAGTGTTGAATTCAAGTGAGTAATTCAAATAGTGAACCTGTCTTACTTTTCTACATTTCAAGAAAACTATTGCTCACCAATGCAAGCCGACCAACCTGAAATTGGTAAGGATCGATTTGGTACACCCCTAGTAACTTATAGGAAATCTGTTAAATCAAATGTGGGCCAAAATCCGAAAACTACAGCTGTTTTATCAAATGGTTTCAATGTTAAAATTTGCTACTTAATAATAGTCCCTTTTCTGGTCATTTGAAAGCCCACTTTAGCTTCCCATTAATTAATTTATCAACTACTTCACTGTGACAGACCATCAAAAGATTGGTATTATTATTATTTTTTTTAATATGGAGTCACTTTCGATGGATAAACAAGTTATGTCCGTAATAAATACGGTACCTGTTGCACTCAAGTAAGCATTAAATACAAAAAGAATATTTAGTTCTGGGTGAAGTCGGGCTGAAGAGATCATTTTATCAGAGTCTGTGCTCAGAAATAACTCTCAACGGTAAATATCGAGCAGTTTAACATCCCAATCTACTGTTTCAACCACTTTGACAGGTTAGTTCTTAAACCATTGCGAAGTTAGGCCATTCTCATCTTGTTAACTGGAATGTCACTGCACCGCTAGCAACTTCAACGAATTGCAGCTGATATGGAGATTCCAGTTAAACCCAAACGACGGCTGATGTGGACAGCCCATTCACCCTTTTAACCACTTGGTTTCCAACTTTTCAGTGATTGAAATGCCAAGTTGGTATTTCGAACAGTTTGTAAGTGATACCCCAACTGTAGCAAGTCTCCTCTATAGGCGATAAACGGACAATTTCAATCTGCAAATGGGTGACTAAATTGTACACTGAAATTGTTAAGACCTTTGGTGAGTTCTGTAAAGTTATTACCGATCGCACCAATATTGGAATTGATAGAGTGAAAAGGTGGCATCAGTACAGCCTTTGGAAATAGTAAAAGGATAATATTTTATAAAAGATAAGTGTGGTTAGGTTTTTCCCATTCCACAATGTATAGGTTTGTAGTGGCCACCCAAGGACTTATCCCTGCTGTGCGCTTCATACATACTACCAAAATAATCCAGAAAAGCTCACTTTATGTACTACCCAACAGTTGAAGATACAAAGTGCTATATTGTTCTTTAACTACACCCTATAGGACTTTGTCAATTGCTTCACGTATACGTTAGATGGTTGGCGTTGTAAGCTAAAGTAACCTCAATGCTGCATTGTAGCTAACATGACACCATGGAAAACTGAACATTTTCGCTAAGAAACAAATCTAACATTGAAAAATATCTCCGAAATATTGCCAATACAGCGTGTTTTACATGGTAGACTAAAGCAACCACCCCAACATACAAATTGCAAAACGTGTTATGTTTAAAACTTGTTCAATTCAATACCAATTTTTATGTTGATGTAACGGGGTGACAGTGTTTATTTGTCAAGAAATGTTCACTAACAAGACGCGCAATGCTGAGGGAAGCCAGATATAATGTCCAAATTTAACAACAAATTATAGATACAAGTGACAGTGGACCAATCTGAAAACCACTTCTGACATTTTTGTGAATTAACAAACTCGGCAGAATGTTTCTATACCATCCCTCCATACGTTTCCTTCCTACAAGTTTCGTCCTGTTATTATGAAACCTATGTTGTATTGCAAGGAGATTTCTCTTTGTTTTGTTGGTACTATAGAAAGGTTATGTTTGTGCTCCTATGCAATTGTTGATTTTATGTACCCAAGATTTGCTGTGATTTAATGACTACTGGTTTGACGTAGTAGTTGAGTTTTGTTTCAACTTTGACATCAAATGATTCTGTTTACTCTGACCTTGATTTATTTAAATATAAAATGGCATCACTTTAAGTATTTAGTATTTCATTATTTATCCTTACTGACAACTGAAAGATGACGAAACGTAAGTGCATAAAGGTGGCTTACTGAACTACGTTATTTCTAGTGTATGATTTTCGCTGTTGGCTTATTTTCAATTTTCCTTAATATTATTTCCAGCGATTTATGTCTATTTAGTACTGTGGAATGGCACCCCCTATTTATTTCCACATGAGAAACACCTTTATCTATAAGCAAGTCCATCCAACTGCATTTGTGTAAAAAGGAGAAATTAATATTAAAATAGGAGAGTTGTAAGCAGGGAAAAGAACTCGGGCACAATCCTCTTGAATTTTCGGTGGTAAAGATGTGTAAAGGAATGTCTAAAACACTTAGCTGTTCCGACCATCTTCACCAGAAGTGCAACAGTTCGAAGATGACACCACTGAGTGTCAGTGTTATTCAAATCATATCAGAAACTGAAACTGGTAAAGAGGGTTGTCAAGTTCCGAATGGTTCGGCCCCTCAAAGGAGTGATATCAACACACAAAAACATTAGCAAAGTTAATCGCACCGATTGATAGTTCAAGGTTAAATGAAAACTATGTTAAATGTTCAAGTTTTCATTTAACATCCAAAATTTTATTCGGTGTGATTAACTTGGCAAATGTTTAGGTGTGTTGATATCACTCCTTTGAAGGGCCAAAACAATTCAGAACTTGGCGGTCCCCTTTAGCAGTTTTGGTTTTTGATATGAATTGCTTCTTTTTTAGTTGATTTTCCATTATACAAATTTCTTGTTAGACAATTATGCAACTTTCTTTGCCACCTGCTGCTTCTCCCCATTCCCGCACCCTCTGGCATGGGCGACGGACATCTAAGTGTCTCATGGCTAGGGATATTTGCCTACTCCTTACCCATGTTCTCCATCCTGCAGAAGATGCTAAACAAGATTTGGTCTTCACGGGTTTCCTTCATTCTAATTATAGGAAAACCGGTAGTGAGCGCATCTTCGGTCTCTCGGCCTCTTTAGAGTGACGTAGAAACGTGAAGGATTCTGGAGAGAAGACTGCGTTGTCACTACGGTATTTTTCCTTTGAGGTCCGTATTGACATGGATCATATGACATGACTTAGCGGTAATGAGACGTAAGGCGAAATTAATTCCCGTGTTGTTGGAGGTAAAGGTTTATTCCTCTTACGGCATTAACAAAAGTACAACACGTTTTGTGGCTGTAGCACTCGTTTCGTCTTTCCATCAATTCCAAGTCATTGCGTATTTCCGTCCATCATTCTCTTTTCATTCACTAAAAGTTAGAAAACGTTTGACCGTAAAAGAAACAACTTTCATCTACCTTCTCTTCAATGTTGGAGAATTCCAGCCGGACCCACATACACAATATTGGGGCCTGACGCTCCATCCAAACCATGCCATTCTTCATAATCAAGCGTGGAGACTAAAGAGCAACCGAAAGGAAGCAGGTATTTCTTTCCCTGATGGTTCACGGTTCAGGTTTTTTTTTCGAATAGCTCGGCTCACAGAGATTTCACGGACTTGTGGTTGGGCTTAAAATTGTATTTCCACCAAAGTTCTGCACTAAAAACCAAAGAAAAACCCCTTCTCCTATTGTAATTAGATCCTTTGGCTCAGTTTTGAACCCATGAGTGGGAAATGGGTTCAATGCCCTATTTGTATACTTCAATTCTACCTGGAGCATACAAAACCTTCCTTGCCTATACCTGCAACCCTGAAGAGGGTGGCTCCTTAGATACCCGTTTTCCTCAATATCGAAAGGAACTCCCTTGCCTACACCTGCAAACCCAGATAGGGTGGCTCCTCGGATGCCCGTTTTCCTCAATATCGAAAGGAACTCCTCACTTCCATGGTGCAGCCAGTCGTGTATATGCAAGGTAATAAAACGTGCCTGCAATGTCACTGGACCTCCCCTTGGTGCGAGCACACAAATTGAGCTCTTTGGCATCATCCTGGCGTTTCGCCTCAGATATTCCATTGAACAAAGTAGTATCTGCTGCTTGCTAAGATGGGAAAAATGCGCTCATCAGCCAATATGTGAGAGATGTCTGTTGGAGGTTCCAACATGAAAGAGCATTTTTATAGCCGAAGAAAATATACATTACCTGTTTTAATAGCAGTTCCCCCTTTTGAGCTTATTTTCCCCTAGAATCTTGAAAGTTGTCTTCACTGCCGGGCTCGTACGGTACTGTCTGGGTCGGCTTATATAAGCTCCGGTGCAGTCTTCCGTTGGCATCATTTTTTCTAGGGCAATCGCCGTGTGTGGTCGCTCTTGAGTTTTTCCCGCTTGACCCTCCGCATACCTCCACCCTGCGGAAGTACTCCTCCGTTACAGCTTCCACCCTCCGTGGCTCTTCTCGGCAACTTTTCCTACCTTCGATGCAGAACGACTCTCCTCCAGCCTACTCGGGCTTACCACCTCCGCCTTCCCTTCCGTCGGGAAACCCCTCGTCTGCCGTTCCCTTTCGGGATCCACTGACCCGGGACGACGCTTGTTTGTCCTTTTCACGACCTACAGTTTCACGACCTTCATCCTTAACCGACATGCTTCGCCGCTCATCTCGGTACGATGCTGCTTCCGCTCCGTCGGGTCTTCCTCATCCTGACACTCACTTGGTTCGGACCGCGGATCTCCCGCACCCTTACAACCGGAAGACTTTGTTCCTTCATCAGGGGAGGGCCACATTTCCCTCCTACGTTTCCCAAGCACCTGCTCGGCGCTCTGGCAGTCTTCTTGTGGCACACTCCTGCCTTTACCGACAACCTCGACAGCCACCTCCGCGGTTTTTCCTGAACTTCCCTTCTGCTGCCCAGAGGGAAGGGGAGGGGGCCTTCCAGAAGTTTGGATCCTCTTTCACAGGCTCCACCCCGGGAGCCTCTTCCGCACCATCTGCACCACCCTCATCCTTTCCGCCTCCGCTACTGTCATCACCTTTGGTTAAGATTCCTCTAGGCGCAGATCCCCGTTCATCTCCAGCCTTCTTCCTTCCGGATGCTTTGCGCCTTCTGCTTCCCTTTCCAACATTCAGCAGACCACTTCTTAACCCAGACCTTCCCTCCGGAGATCATCCTTCGCTTTTGGTTGGACTAGAAAATCCAGAATATGCGTTAGCATTTCACCTCCTCATTGGATTACACTACGGAAGCAGCAACCGTTATCTAAGCAGCGTGCATACCGAGCACGACGACAAAAGGAAACCGCCTCCACCATTACGAAGACCGCAGAATCATCGCCCAAGCTTGCCTTCCATTCCTCCGCACCACATAATCTTCCCAGCACTTCGGCTGTTAAAGGGTCGATGAAGAAAGGTGCATCCGGAACCATAATGCCACCCGTTTCCAGCCAGCCTGAACATCAGGCCCTCAAAAGCTCTCGCACCTTCACACCCTTAAAACGGAAGGCGTCGCTTCATACAACACCTCAGACCTCTCCAAAACAACGAACGAAAGTTATCCATCAAGCATCCCGATCTTGCCACAAAACACCCACGGAAGCAGACGGAGATCACACACCAGCACTCTCCGCATCCTCCTCTTCAGCCGCGACATCCTGCAATAGAGGCAGTCTCGGCTGTCCCTGGTACGTCCGGCTTCCGCTCTGTGAAAACTAGCATGCCTTCCTCTACGTCAGTGAAGATCAAGGTGGCACGTTTACCTTTTGCACCTCCTCGGCAACATGTCACGCTTCCTCCCGCTCACAGCGATTCAGCCACTTTGCCTCCACCCATTTCTAAACCGGTGACTTTATCTAGCATTCCTGTCCCTCCGCTTCACCCTCCGCAATTACGTTCCACTACGCAAGACACAGTTCCTCCGAATCCACTCGTTCCCTTCCCATCAGCAGCCATTTTGCGGGAAGCCCTCACCAGGGGGGG